>JAOUQW010062198.1:0-14337 GCA_028565825.1 Olivaichthys viedmensis
GATATGCCTTTTTTTTCTTCTGAGTACACGCTCAGATAAAAAGGCATATCATGATGTTAATAAATTGCAAAAATAATATATTGTTATATTACCCAGCTTTAATTGAGGTATTTAAAAATATACATTAGAACATTGAGAACTTTAGCTGTGAGATGTTCTGCGTGGATTTTCCCACAGATTCATACAAAAGCCGTATTTTGCTACGACAGTCTTTTTTTTTTTTTGTCCCTTTAAGAGAAGCTTGAGAAGCTACAAGCCGTAACATATCGTGTATTTAATGAAATGCTGTACACACATCAGCAGATTAAGATCTACTATAGGCAATACATTCAGTCAATACATACCAGGGCTGGGCAAATCATAAATTCAGCAGCTAACCCACAGGGCAAACGCGTTCGTACTGTGCTCGCCCAGGCCCGTCTTTCGGTTGCCTGTAAACGCTACGGTTACGTTTATTCATATGGCTTTTTACGCTTTCATCCAAAGGGACTTGCAATTGAGACAGGATACAATTGAGCATTTAAGGGTTTCGCTCAAGGACCCAACAGTGGCGTCCTGATGGTGCCGGGATTTGAACTCGTGAAGGTATATTTAGCCGACTTATCACACGGATGAATGCATAACTGATTCGGGGAGCGTTGCGTACGAGTCCAGTGAGTGATGTTGGCCTTGAAAAAAGGGTTCATCGAGGGTTCTTTGGACGATTAACGGTTCTGACTTTCTAAAGCGGGTTCTGTAGGGTTCTACATAAAACATAAAAAGGTGCTAGAGGAATTTATATATATTTTTTTAAAAGTGCATCACGTCTGAGGTTAGAGGATGATGTGGTACCCAGAAACTTTCAGCTGCATGCTAGGCTAGCTAGCTAACGCACTTGGCGATTTTCCAAAGTATGGCAGACTTTGAGATGTTTGGCTTTTGCTTAATAAATAAATCTCTGAGAATATGAAGATGCAGATCGAGACTCAAATAAACTTAAATCCCTCTCGTGACAAATGCGAGCTGGCTAACTAGCCGACTCACTATTTGGGACGGCAGGAGGATATGGAAGGCTTTTCCTGAATTGCATATTCATGTATATTCACAAATCCTGGCTTTTTATAATTTTTTATTTGAATACTAGTTAGGTGCGTTAATACAGACCGGCGTTAATATAATTTATCCCAGTAATAAAAATGGTTCTTTCTGACGGGCAGAACGTGTCAGTTGCTGTCTGTGGTGCAGGATTTGGCAAGCTTACAGTTACAGCATCAAGGTGCGTCATTCCACCAGAAATATATGAAACAACTGGAGAATGTTGCACTTAAATATTATATTATATATATATATATATATATATATATATATATTAGATTTAAAAATGCCGGGCCCTTGGCTAGTGATTTGTCCACCGTTGAACACGTACAGATGTATCTGATGTTAAAAACACAAAAGGCCACATAGCAATACCGGTAGAAGAGGAGCTTTGTACCTTGTGCAAATGAAACATTATACAAATTCAAGGCGCAAGTTATTGTGGAAGGATGTGCAAGAAATTGTGTAAATTAAGCAAAGTTAATGGCGAAGGGTATAGATAAATTTTTATACCTATTGCTCTGTGATCTGGGGATCTAAAACCTCCGCCCGGAGGGAAGCATCGGAAATTCCTCCTGTAGCAGGCGAGCTGGACTAGATAGCGTCGACCTAGATTTAAGCACGGTTGTTCTTGAGCGTCAGGGGCCAATTGACACCTGTAGTATCTTCAATGGCCTTTTTTAAAATAAATAAACTCAACGTTTGAGATCAAAGTTTAATTTGGTGCCCGCACTGCTCACGAGTGTGGCGTACGCAACCGTTGGTGTGGAGTTTGTTTTGGCGTGTGTGAGATCAGTGTTGTCCCGCTCGTGGAGTGAGTTAAACCCTGCACTGCAGTTTGGTCGTAGGAGTGTGTTCGAGTGTTGTTACACAGTCCTGCTCATTAAGTCCCCCTGCACAATGATCTGTCTGAGCTGATACTGTGCGGTACAGGACGCAGATACTCCCAACACCAAGGCTGTGTTTCTAATCACGGATTATAGGGGTTCGGGCAGTGGTGGCTCGTGGCTCAGTGGTTTGGGCAGTGGTGGCTCGTGGCTCAGTGGTTCGGGCAGTGGTGGTTCAGTGGTTTGGGCAGTGGTGGTTCGGGCAGTGGTGGCTCAGTCAGTGGTGGCGGCTCAGTGGTTCGGGCAGTGGTGGCGGCTCAGTGGTTCGGGCAGTGGTGGCGGCTCAGTGGTTAGGGCACTGGGTTACTGATCAGAAGTTCCAGGTACATCACTCTGGTATTAAGAGTGCACTACATCTCGTGCACTACATCTCGCTGAACGCGCTACTCGTTCTAAAAATGTGTGCCATTTGAGACAGAGCCCAGGATCTGCAAACGCTGCTTTAGACTGCAGTAATCTACTCCCAGTATGAGTGCGTTTTTCTGCAGAACTAAATATATGAATTAAATAATATGCCGTCACTAAAATAAATAAATAAATAAAGCAGGCGGGATATTTGGATTTTTATTCCGATATTTTATAGCTGACTGAAGGCTGAATGTTTAGTTATGAAATCTAAAACGCATCAGGAACCAAGATAAGCTTGTCAGTTTTGCTAAGTACATTGTGATGTGAAAGGGAGTGTGTGTGTGTGTGTGTGTGTGTGTGTATGGAGCCAGGCTTCTTTAGGCTGCTCTGAAAGGCTTGGTACTGGATCTGGTCCAGTTTGCTACATAGAAGGGATTGTAGCACGGGATGGTACACGGAGCAAGGACTTCTCTGTTAGTCGCTCACATTCACTTCGGGCTAACGTTACCCCCATACACACGCACACACACACACACACACACACACACACACACACACACTCTCTCTCTTGTTCGCTCTCGCTTTCTCCCAGTCATCCTCGTTCATCTTTACTCTTCTCCCATTAGTGCGTTTTCCATCCGCATGTTTTTTTGTTTTGTTTTTTTTTTGTTTTTTTTAATGAATTTTGAAAAGAAATGAACGGAAATGAGGTCAGTCTAAATTTTTTGTAAAAGCCTGTTCCTGATCGTCCGAGGTGTAAAAGTAGGCGCAAGGGTGCAGATCAGATCCGATAAAGGGCGATGGAAACAGATTGGAAATAAAAACGACGACGTAGCGAGTGTGTTCCAGTCTCAGTTTTTATTTCTAAGAGAGATCCACGAGGTACAGCGAGCACCACCAGATAAACAAGCGAGAAATAAGAAGTCGAGACGTACGACGTGAATGGCGCAGAAAAGTTTTCCAAGCTCGTCTTTTGTCGACTTGTTGGACGGAAGCGCATCTACGCTAGGCACGTGCCGATATTAAATGGTTACGTCATGATAATTGCCTGACCTTTTTAAAATATCGTCTTTGTTTCTGTCAGGTTTATACACAATGAAGAGCCCTTAACACCGCTGTCCTTTCGCTGCCTTCGGAGCGAGACCGATTTTATTTATAAGTACTCATTACCCAAGCAACCTGCTCCCAAAATGGCTTGCAGGAGCAGCGACAATATTTTGACGTGTCCACAATAACGATAATTGTGTTTAAAATATCGCAGTATATCATATCATTGATTGTTGTAGCATGCCGAATGTGAAGTCTCGTCTGTGCTTTCCTTCTCCACAGACGCTCGACCTCCCAGTAGGTTCTGTCCACTATTATCACCTTTATTATGAGTATTATTCGTTATTATCCGTCTGCCGTCATGACCCACATCCATTAATAATGCACTACAAACGGGAATAAATCATGTCAAGTGGTGTTGCCCTTTTTTTTTCTTCACTGCCAATATAAATTTTTTTCCCCTTGTATTTTGTCGTTCAAATCTGCTCGTTCATCGGCGGCAACGCTCGACTGCTGCGTGCTTTCGGCAGTCCTGTTGCTTAGCAACTGGCAGGCAGTCACATCAGCGCTGTAAAATAAATAATTAAATAAATCTCTGCCCTTTTTTTTCTTTTCTTTTTTTTTTGTGCAAGAGTTGGAACTGGGACAAGGATTTGTGTTGCGTGCGCGTTTTACGCCTGAAATGGAATTCCCAACATGAAGCGATGCAGGACGCGTATTTATCAGGCCATTTGTTTCTCATTAGACAGGAATCCTTGTCGTGTGTGTGTGTGTGTGTGTGTGTGTGTGTGACGTGGTGTCACATTTTCACAGTGATGCTTGGTTTAAATGAAGATCCTCTGACGGCGATTAGATTTGTTGAGTTATGATGAGCCGACGCTGAATAAGACCTGGGCGATATGACGATGTGATACCAATATCGCGATAAATTACGCTTTTCCGAGAGTATCGCAGGTATCATTAGGTGTCAGTACTGTTATAACACAGACCTGCCCTACTTGGTAGCTGATTGGACATTAAAATGTTGTTTATTTTTATATACCAGTTGTGTCTTTTTAAAAAAATTATTAATTAATTTATTTTTGGTAAACGTTAAAATAAATAAAAATATTGATATTGTATAGAAGCTTTTCAAATGTGGCACTTCTGTTTTACACCTTGTTTGCGAAAATAAATATTGTAATATACACACGGGAGACAAATGAAAGAAAAAAATCCAACATAAAGTGTTAGTGAGGTCTTGAGCCACCAGAACAGCTTCAACGATCCTTGGCGTAGGTTCTACACGTCTCTGGAACGGTACTGGAGGAACTCATGGAGAACCGTTCTTCCTAAAGATGTTCCCTCAGGTGGCGTTTTGATGATGATGATGATGGTGGTGGAGAGCCGCTGCCTAACACGTCTCTCCAAAATCTCCCACAGGTGTTCAATTGGGTTGAGAATCTGGTGAACGTGCCGACCATAGCGTATGATTTACATCATTTTCATTCTTAGTGAGCCCTCACTCGTTTATTTAGCTTTTTCCTTTCATTTGTCACCCGTCTGCATGTATTTAAACTCCAGCGCGTCTTATAATCCGGAAAATACAATAAACAAATGATATGTTAACAGCATTAATGATGTGCTGGACATCACTGTGCTAATTGAGAATTAGGCTATTTTTAACAAAACACCCAAAATCAAAACACCAAATAACTACTGAAGCATATTATTTAGTGCACAATAAATACTAGTGAACATTATACTATTTACAAGTACAATATTCAGGAGTATTTTACAAACACCACTAAACCCTTCTCAACTTCACTCCTACAAGCACATTAAAATGCTGCCCAGCATTTTAACCATATTTTTAAATAGCCCCTTATATAATAAGGAAAACAGCAAGGATGGAGATATAACCACAAAGGGTAACAAATGAGCATCTGTCGTAAGAAATAGTAAAAAGTGTATAAAATGTCCATAATTGCAATAAATGGTATTAAAAATGTTAAATAGACATTTGCGATAAATGCTGATAAATAGTAATAATTTAGAAGTGATTAAAAAAAAAAAATGACACTGATTACATGGTAATAATAAAAAGGTCATACAATATACAGCATTTAAATAAATAATTACAATAAATATAGTAAAAAAATATTTATAGTAAATGTTATTATAACAAATGGTAATAAACAACTCAATTTGTGATAATAGTAACAATAAATGGTAATAAAAATAGTAGCAAATGATTTACATTTACAAATAAAAAAGGAATAGTTTTCCATTTTTTATTACTATATTTTTCGCCCATACTTTTTAAATTCGACTGAGATTACACCATCCTTGTTATTTACCATTAAAATGTGTCGCTATTATTATTATTATGTGTACACACCCTGGCCCTGAAGTGTATTTTGGGTTTGAGAAAATGGACGAACACCTTAAAGCAAGCATGGACCCATGCAGTCACAAACCAAGAAACCTCAGAACACACAGGTCTCGTAAGTGTAAACGGTTCTCTAAAACCCCTTTTTGCTCGTTAATGCTGAACGTGGAGCAGCGAAAAGCGTTCGTTTCCTCCACGAACCACTGAGTCATGACTACGATACTGATTTTGCTCATTTTTCCTCAATCTGCAAAACCCTCCTGTTCATGGCTTTCTTTTTATTTATTTTATTAAACGATCATGTACACAATTTGAGTTGGTCGAGTTGTTGTCATGGCAACAAAATGACCATGTCCCGAGCTCCTGATGTCGCTGGATGCTCGGTTCCAGATCAGAAGGCTTCGGAGCCGGAGTCGGAGTCGGAGCCGTGACGAAACCTTCCTGCCCGCCGCATTATTCCTGATATTTGTTATCTGTAGGGCTTGGCGGTTTCAGTTTCAGTCGTAATAAGGATTCAATAGAGCCGTTATGTAAAACTGCAATACGTTATTAAGTAAAACTGTCGTACGTTATGCAAAATTGTAATTTGTCATCATTTAAAAACGAATATGTTCTCAAGTAAAACTGTAATGTCATTTAAAACGAACACATTGTCATGTAAAACTAATACGTAATGTAAAACTTTAATATTTTACCATGTAAAACTGCATTACGCCAATTGTTTATGTGGGATATGCTTTTAAATAAACTTTTCCCCTTTACAAAACAGAGGGCAGGAAGGTTTTGGGACAACACCAGCACGGCGTCAATTGTACTGGCCGAAAACCAGCTCTTTTGCATGAGAACACGCAGAAAGGTTGCAGCTTAGGTACCGGCTCTGGCGTCATGTTGGTGAAAAAGCACCAAAGCAGATGTGGAATAAAAAATAATTTAAAAAAAATGATATTAACGATTATTCTGAGGTTCCTTCAGTCCAGTTTGGCTACGTATGAATGGACACGTGGGTGAGTACAACAGAAAAATTTAGACTACATAGAAATATGAGCGAGCTCTAAACAAAGCAAACGGGCTCCAGACTTACCAAAAGAACAATCCAGAAAATAGTCATGTTAAGCATGCAAAAAAAATGCCACACACACACACACACACACACACACACACACACACAAGAAAGAAAAACATATATAAACCAACACGAACTTAAACTGAACAACACACGTAAACATGACGCAGCTCGACATCGTTGAGAAGCAGTTAAACATCTCGGACGTTAAAAGAGAAAAAAGAGAAGAGAAGAGAGAAAAGCTAAAAGAGCGGCATCTGAAAAACACAACACGCTTTTAAAAACAAAACAAAAACAAAACAATGAGAACGCTGGTTATTAGAGAAACACAAAACAAACACGGACGTGACACACGGTCAATACAGAGAGCATCAAAACACAAATGAGCGAAAAGAAATGTTAATTCTAAATTAGCATAAATGGCAAAGTATGTCAAATAAATCCGGCTGCACATATTGCAATGAAACTGTTAGTGTAGTGTTAATCAGGGTAGGAGCTCATGGTGACACTGAATGCAATGACAAAAACGCTGCTTTCCGTTGAAATATGAGCTGTTAGAATCGTGTGCTTGTGTGCGTGTGTGTGAGACGCCCACATTCCTATCCCTCCCACGTACACCCACTCTACACTGACGCAACAAACAACCTGCTACAGCAGGAGCCGTCCTAAACTCCTCATCATAATGAGGGCCTTCACAAAACTGGGCCGTAACTACAGCTGTAGTTCAAGAAATGAGTGCATCTTAAATGGGAAAATCAAGTCGTGTCCATTTTAAACCAGGGCTGTGAAAGTGTGTTAGATTCACGGTATAATAACCGATATGTTGGCTGAAAGGTTTTCAGTACATCACAGTCACTTGACAAAAGAGCGACATTAAATGCAGTATATAATTATTCAGTTAGGGAAAGTGACAGTGATGATGATGTTGTGAAGAGGCTTACTCTTAGCCTTCGGTAGTTTATCAGTGTAAAAATGCTGCGTTTTATTTTTAAAATCAGATTCACCAGAACCTGAACTCATGATGCTGCAAAGGAAAACAAAATTAAATACGATGCATAATAAGAGGTCATCGAAAAATTTGAAAAAAAAAAATATATATATATATATATACTTGAAATTCTTGAAAAATGAAATTCAGGCCATTTAAAAATTTAGATTCAAAACAATTCTTGTCGAAAATTCAGGTTTAAAAATAAATTAAAAAATTCAGGTAGGTTTAAAGATTTCAAGTCGTAGAAAATTTGGGAAATTCAGGATGTGGAGTTGCTGCATAGTTGTTCAGAATGTTGGGAAAATCCTGTCCAGAAATGAGGAAAATACTTGTTATTTTGATGGATTGTGGGATATTTCAGAGTAAAATTATAGCCGTGGCATCAGAGGTCTCCAATCTTATCGCTAAGAGCCAGTGTGGCTTCAGGTTTTCATTCTGATCAAATCACAGCACATCTGCTACAATTTATCATCAGTCACGTGAAGACTGAGACAAGCTGATTAAACAGGTGAAATCAGGAGTAGCTCCCGCTCGGTTGGACTGTAAACCTGCAGGTACACCAGCGTTTTGCGGATAAGACTGGACACCACAGCAATATATCGTCACACCCCTAATAAAAGGCAACGCTCTGATGAATTATTAGGGAGTAGGGATTTCTAACGGTGCTCCAATGGTATAAAAACCCGACGTCACACATTCTCAATAAACTAATTCCTTTATTTTGTCACTGGAGTGGAAATCGGGGGGGAAACTAAAAGCAATTTTGGACTAAAGAACGTTTGACGAAAGGCCCAAGTGGTTAATTCCTGTAATTCCAGGGATCAACTGTTAAACTGCACCTGCTTAACATGAGTCACTTTGAACTAAACCAGCTCACATTCTCGACAAACCACAGCTCTTTCCACACACTGACACCAAGTACTGAAACACACTAATAACAAGATGTGTCATCATCATGCATGCCTAAAGTGACCCTAGTCTCTGCATCGCATGTGTGTGTGTGTGTGTGTGTGTGTGTTTAATTCACTTTTGTTGTGCTTGCTATACACTGTAGCCTACATTAAAATGGGCAGAATACAGACGAATGCAGCCGAGTGCCATTAAACTGCTGCATACAATTCATTATTACCATTTTCTGTTTTTGTACTGTATACTTTTATACTTAATATTACTGGAATTTAAGACGACAAGTATAATAATAATAATAATAATAATAATATTACATTTCAGCATGGACAGAAAAACAAACAAAACACTCTCACTTTAAATAAATAAATAAATAAAATCACAATAAAGAAAAGCTGCACCTGTCAAACGGCTTCCAATTTGTGACGTCAACTCTCACAACAAGACAAAAGACACAAAAATCACAACTTGTCATAAGATCAGTCACCACAAGTCATCACATGAACAGACGTCTTCTTCCGGGTAAGTGATGAAACACTTACGTTATTGTTGCGGGTTTCTACCGCTGGGAACTTTCGCACAATGAACTTGACGGCCGACTCGAGGTTTTTGTCGATCAGGTAGGAGGGCTTGGCTTTGGGATCCCCGCAGGCCTGGAAAGGAACATAGGGAAAAGAGAGAAACGTTCAAGGCACTACTGCTTCAAATGGACGCCCTGTAAAAACGAGTTACACTAAGTTCCAGTGGTCAAATATACAACAATAGGTACAACAGTCAGAAACAAGTGAGAGGATGAGGAGGCAAAAGTGCAGGGGATTTAGCCACGGCTAGAAAATGCAATGCAACACAGAGAGAGAACGTGAAAGAGAAAAAACAGAACATAAGTGAGAACAAGTTAGTGAAACAGCAGCAAATGACAGCAAACTCCAAAGCAGCTAATCACAGAGACCGAGAGATAGTCAGAGACAGAGACACACAGAGAGTTTCCGTGTGTGTGTCAGGGACACGTCAGAGAGAGCCGGGGACACGTCAGAGAGAGTCAGCCGGGGACACGTCAGAGAGAGTCAGCCGGGGACACGTCAGGGACACGTCAGAGACAGCCAGGGACACGTCAGAGAGAGTCAGTCGGGGACACATCAGGGACACGTCAGAGACAGCCGGGGACACGTCAGAGAGAGTCAGTCGGGGACACGTCAGGGACACGTCAGAGACAGCCGGGGACACGTCAGAGAGAGTCAGCCGGGGACACGTCAGAGAGAGTCAGCCGGGGACACGTCAGAGAGAGTCAGCCGGGGACACGCCAGGGACACGTCAGAGACAGCCGGGGACACGCCAGGGACACGTCAGAGACAGCCGGGGACACGTCAGAGAGAGTCAGTCGGGGACACGTCAGAGAGAGTCAGCCGGGGACACGTCAGAGAGAGACAGCCGGGGACACGTCAGAAACAGCCGGGGACACGTCAGAGAGAGTCAGTTGGGGACATGTCAGAGAGTCGGGGACACGTCAGGGACAGCCGGGGACACGTCAGAGAGGGCCGGGGACACGTCAGACACAGAGAGAGTCCGTCAGGGACACGTCAGAGAGAGTCAGGTACACGTCAGAGAGGGTCAGTGACACGTCAGAGAGGATCAGTCGGCCAGAGACACGTCAGAGTCAGTCAGCGACACGTCAGAGAGGGTCAGTGACACGTCAGAGAGGATCAGTCGGCCAGGGACACGTCAGACACGTCAGAATCAGTCGGGGACACGTCAGAGAGGATCAGTCGGCCAGGGACACGTCAGAATCAGTCAGGGACACGTCAGAGAGGGTCAGTGGCACGTCAGAGAGGATCAGTCGGCCAGGGACACATCAGACACGTCAGAATCAGTCAGAGACACGTCAGAGAGGGTCGGGGACACGTCAGAGTCAGACACGTCAGAGTCGGCCGGGGACACGTCAGAGTCCACGTCAGAGAGGGTCGGGGACACGTCAGGGAGGGTCAGGTACACGTCAGAGTCAGACACGTCAGAGTTTGCCGGGGACACGTCAGAGTCTGCCAGGGACACGTCAGACACAGAGAGAGTCAGAGAGAGTCGGGTACACGTCAGGGACACGTCAGAGAGAGTCGGATACACGTCAGAGAGACATCAGAGTCAGACACGTCAGAGTCAGTCAGGGACACGTCAGAGTCAGTCGGGGACACGTCAGAGAGAGTCGGGGACACGTCAGAGAGAGTCGGGGACACGTCAGAGACACATCAGAGTCAGACGCGTCAGAGAGGGTCAGTGACACGTCAGAGAGGGTCAGTCAGCCAGGGACACGTCAGACATGTCAGAATCAGTCAGGGACACGTCAGAGAGAGTCGGGGACACGTCAGAGACACATCAGAGTCAGACACGTCAGAGAGGGTCAGTCGGCCAGGGACACGTCAGACACGTCAGAATCAGTCGGGGACACGTCAGAGAGGGTCAGTGACACGTCAGAGAGGGTCAGACATGTCAGAATCAGTCGGGGACACGTCAGAGAGGGTCAGTGACACGTCAGAGAGGGTCAGTCGGCCAGGGACACGTCAGACATGTCAGAATCAGTCGGGGACACGTCAGAGACACATCAGAGTCAGACACGTCAGAGAGGGTCAGTGACACGTCAGAGAGGGTCAGTCGGCCAGGGACACGTCAGACACGTCAGAATCAGTCGGGGACACGTCAGTCAGACACATTAGCAGTTTAGACAGATTAGAGAGAGTCAAAGTCAGGGACAATTTATAGTCAGTGGCAGATTACAGAGTTAGGGCATGGATTAGGGGTTAAAAGACAGATTAGAGAGTCTGGAACAAAGAGTGTCAGTTATTAGAGTCTGAGACAGACGAGACAAGGAGGCAAAGACAGATTGAGAGAGAAAGAACAAGAGAGAGAGGGAGGAGGTGTTTTTAGCCGGGTGGACGGTGCTGCTCTGTAAGTGATGAGCGTCTTACAGAGATGCAGCGCTGCAACAAGTCAGCGGACGGCGTGTGTGCGTGTGTAAGTTAGCACGACTCTGCACATGCACCTGCCGGGACACGACTCGTTTGCACGGAACAGCCTTTGCAGAGAAAGAACACGCGGTAAAAACGTTCTGAGCAGAGACACCACAGGCTGCGTTCACATGCACCCGCTTGCCCTCAGTCCAAACGGAGCTGCACACTCAACTGAACAAAGCGCTGTGAGGATGTGACTGGCTGAGCCTAATTACCCTCCCAGTCCGGTCATTTAATTATCCAATCTTCAGTCTTATTACTGGGAACGTTTTAATCAGCATCCCTTAAACACCTTTCCACATAAGCCCCTGAACATGTCATAGCCTTTAGTAAGAAGCTGTGGGCTGTTAGACTGATGCAGATTAAGCCAAACTCGCTGTCAATTAAATGCACTGACAAATAAATAATAAAGAAAAATGAGAAATAAAGCCAAACATTTGTGATGTCTTTATCTACACTTCTCCGGCTGAATGTAATAATAATTTTAAAAAAATGCTAGGCATGTGTCGATATTAAACTTCCATATTATGATAATTGCCTACGATTTTACCACGGTTTACAAAATTATCAGAATAAAGTTTTTCCAAACGTTTTTGGGAACTCTCATCTGGTGAACAGAATTCGGGGAAACAGTTGCGGCATTTAAACTCTTCCCAGAAATTCTGCAAACTCGGGTTGTCAAATGACTTTTTACGTAAAAAAATTGTAGTATCTGAAGCATTTAAATATCAAAGAGCCTTTAATTTTATGCCACAGAGAGTAAACATTAGAAGAAAAAAATCACGATGAGACAATATAATTTGATCATTAACGTCAATGTTTCAAATTCATTTTTATTTATTTACTCAAAGTATTGTTTTCTTGCTTGTGTCACTGATATTTCGTTCGATTCTTACATTTATTAAAACTACCCGGGATCCATGTAAACATCCATAAAATAGCAAGTCAATTAAATGGCATAAATAATAAGAACAAAACCTCAGCAACAACTAAAAAGGTAACAGTTTCAGAAGTTCGGATGAAGTCATTGCATTTATTATGTAATTTATTAATGTAAATGATATTATATAATTAAATTATAACTGAAACAACACTGAAAAGCTAAAAAAAATGGCGGCTTGCTCCCTGGCGGTCGCCTAGTAGCAGACCCCTTTTCCTACATCGAGCAACACAAGGGACATTTAGCCAAAAGTAAATCATCATAAACAGTCTAATATTTAAAAAAATTAATTCCTTCAAAAATTATATATATATATATAATTTTTTTAAAATTAAAAATAGCATTCAAACAGTGAAATTCGTTCTGACAGCCCTGTTGCCTACCTTCTGTTCTGACAGCCTGCTCTCAAATAAAACATGGAGATAGTGACGATATTTAACAAAAGTGTGTGTGTGTGTGTGTGTGTGTGTGTGAATGTATTCCAGGTTGTGTAATGAGACATCTTCTGTTCCTGTTCGTCTACTGTCAGCATAAAGGATACTTTAATATTAAAAACTTATGGGATATGTTTCTGTGTTTGTGTATGTGTGTGTATTTGTGCATACATGTATCATTGCGTGTGTGTGTTGCAGATTATGCAACGAAGACTCTCCATGTCCCGTGCCTGTGTCCTGGGCTCAGTGGAGCTCATGGTCTAAATGCACATCGGTGTGTGGCGGCGGTTACCAGTCCCGAGTTCGAAGCTGTGAGAACGGAAACACCTGCCTCGGCTGCCCCCAGGTAGGACACACAAACCTGTCAATCAGCATCACCTGCCTTTACACTCCGCCTCCTGAATATGGCAGCATTGTTGAAGTAACAGTAACAGCCCAAAAGTTTGAGTGCACTACCAACAACTGCCATTACAAATTTTATCATAAATAAACAATCCTTACTACAGTGTGTTCACGTCATGTCAGAATTACGGCAATTATGAGATGACGGTTTGGATATTCTACTTGGAGTTGTTCATCTCGCCGGACTCGGAAATTAGTTGTTTCTATGGAAACGCACAGACAACACCTTAAAGTCTTTGTAGTTTTAATACTTGCAATGATATGAGATTAATAGACACTTATAGAGTTACATCCAGACATTACACTCCTAACTACCTTTATATGTATTTATAGCAAAATGTTTATAACAGTTATAATGTGTTTATAACGTGACGTCACATGCTGTCAAGTTAGGGCTTTCAGAACATGGTAATTGAGTTCAATGAGGACGTAATGGTACCACAATAGCACCATGCACCATGATTTTTCCATTAATTTTGGCCATTAAATTTTTTTAAATCTCACTTTAAAAGTATTTTTAGTGATTCATGATTCGTCACCAACTTCTAAATTACACAATGTATTACAAATGTGTTATATGGGATGTTTTTTTTAAATTATTAACCATGGTTTTTTTTTAGGATTAAATCCTTTGAGACAGGTAATCAGAATCAGGTTTATTGCCAAGTGTCATGAGGTGCTACAGGTGCGCGGGTGCGGACACAAACGCGTAGCCGCTCTGAACATCAAACATCTTTGTTTCACTTTTTAAACATAAACGGGTTAAACATACGAACTAAGCACACCACGACAGGTGTGCTGACACACAAACAACAAAGGACAATACTGGACGGACACAGGCAGGTATTTATACACTTAGTAATTATTAACAAACAACA
>JAOUQW010062251.1:0-14325 GCA_028565825.1 Olivaichthys viedmensis
TTACCAACATGCTGGGATATGCGAAGAATCAATTTCACTGTACTGTATATGTGACAATAAAGGAGCATTCTATTCTATTCTATTGGGTCTTTTATCTTGTTAAATAAACTTTTCATGATTCGTAGTACTAACACTATATTTATTCATTAGTGATTGTACATTCTTATGTTCTTGATCATAAATACGTTTATATGTAAAGCACTTTGAGATTTTGAACTCAAAATGAAAAGTGCTACATAAATAAAGATTATTATTATTATTATTATAAACTAATAAAAGTGTATAGAGATAGGCTTAATAATTGTTTAATAAAAATCTTACTGTAACGTGCAGTACGAGGCAGGAGGCAAGTGCGTGAACTGAGTATGTGCTTTATTAGGGGCAATCCAGATCCAGAATTATTATCCATAGCATGGTTCGAAAGACAGGCAGACAGAGTTAAACAGGGGCAATCCATAGCCAGGATCAAAAACACAGGCAGGAGTCAAAACCTGAACATACAAGAAAAAAAGTCGCTAAGAAACAAGGCTCGGATTTAAGGAGGAATGCACTATAAGACCCAGGGTATATATACACAAACTACACTCACTCTCTTTCCCCTTTTTTCTCTTTTTTACTTTTATTTCTTTTGAGCCATTCCCTCTTACGCTCGTCCGGCTCATTTACTTTCTCACCATCCCTCTTTCGTTTTTCATTCTTCTTCTCTTCTGTTACCTTCCCACACACAGCCCATAGTGCTTTCTCTTATCAGCCTCCAAGGAGCCACAGTGACAGTGTAAATATTTAAAGTCCGCAAAGAGAAAACGGTTTCAAGGTTCCTCCATCGAACCATCCGAGAGGCACACACACTTTTCTAATACGTTTAGTGTTTTCCTGCTCTAACACACCTAATGCAGCTCATCCAAGGCTGACAGAGTTGTAGCGTAGTCCTCACCCACTTGCAAAACCACAGCACCGCCCTCTTATGCTAGAGAGGCTGTGGCGATGTCCTCATCTGCTGGCAGAGTTGTTAAGACGTCCTCTTTCGCTGGCCAACCCATGGTGACATCCTCAGCCACTAGCGGGAAGACTGAAGTGGTTACTTTCTCTGTCGCTAACTTGAGAACTGGAACAGCAACTTCCTCCGTCACTAACTGGAAAACTGGAACAGCGACAACTTCCTCTACCGCTAACTGGAAAAATGGAACAGCGACTTCTTCTGTCGCCAACTGGAGAACTGGAGCAACGACTTCCTCTGCGGCTAATTGGAAAACTGAGGAGGTGACTTTCTCTGTCGCAGGACGGAAAAGCTAGAGTAAGCACCTCCTTTGTCACAGACTGGAGAACTGGAGCAATGGCACCTTTTTGCCTTCTGTGGCGCTTTCGGCCCTGAGGAACAATCTCATCAGCAGTCTGCAGCGGCAAGCTCTGCCGCAAGAAGCGCCGGGTTATCCGCCCTGTGAAGTGCGACGAGGTCCGCTGACATTAGATTGTCATCTTCAGAACCGGCTTCAGTGCCCAGAAGAGGCGCATGCTCGTCCATGAGAAAGGAAGATTTGGAAGGCAGAGTATGATAGGATTTGCAGAGCTGAGCCTGGTGTTCCACGAACCAGGCCTTTTGTGGTGTCAGGAGGTTTATTCAACTGGGATGAGACCGGATACATGAAACAGGTAGTACAGGTGAGAGCAGGGGCATCCATGATTCAGGAGCAAAACAAGTCTTCTTAGAACACAGAAACCGTGATTACTCTATACATGAGATACATTAACAAGATTAGCAAGAACACTGACAATAACCAATAATCTACTGAGTCTCTGACAGACAGCAAACATGAAAACAAACCGAACTCCAAACATTCAAATCAAAGTCACACAAAGAGCTAGGGCAGACAAAGGCTATATATACACACAAGGTTAAACAAGGAACACCTGGGGCTCATAATGACAAGGTGGGGCAACTAAACGCATACAGGTGACAGGGCGGAGAGCAGACCAGACTTAGACATGACAAAGTACCAAAGAGATAAGGAAGGAAATGCACTAGGGGCGGAGCAATAACCAAAACAGGAAGTGACTATGAGAGTTGGGGAAACCGTGACAAAGCGGAAAGCAGACCAGACATTGACAAGACAAAGATATAAACAGGTAAGAAAGGAAACAGACTAGGGGAAGAGCACTAACCAAAACAGGAAGTGGCTGTGACAGAGTTAGGGAGACCATGACAAGAAGAAGAAGGGAACCAAATTCAGCACGGGTACTTAGTTACAGTACGGCTCACTTTGGCAGTGGAAATAACAGCAAAATGTGGGATCACAGATTTATTACCGTACCTCTGAGTCAACAAACTCTTTACACTGACGCGAGTGTACCAAAGAGTGTGTGACCTCTCAGCCCTCTCATACACATACATACACACACACACACACACACACACACACACACACAGATTCAGGCCCGAGAGGAAGCACCCTGACCGAGAAGCAGCTCTTTAATTCTCCTGATCTGAGCTGTAGCAGGGCGACCGTGGCCTGGGGCCTGGAATTTCCGGATCTTGTGGTGGGATTTAAAGAAGTGTGTGTGTGTGTGTGTGTGCGTGTGTGTGTATGGGAGGCCTGAGAGGTCACACACTCTCTGATACACTCGGGTCAGTGTAAAGAGTTTGTTGACTCAGAGGCCAAGGTGAGATTTATAGATTTTTTGCTGCTGTATGAGCCAGAGTGGCGCATGTGTGTGTGTGTATATGTGTATGTGTATGTGTGTGTATGTGTGTGTGTGTGTGTGTGTGTGTGTTGATTAAGAGGACGTGTACTGCATAAGTATGTGAAGTCAAGTTGGTTGAGGATGAAGAGGTGGATATGTGGTGGCAGATTCTCTCTCTCACACACACACACACACACACACAGAGGCATAAATATGTTTTCATAAACCTGGACATGGTGGGTGAGAGAGAGAGAACAGAAGGCAGTTGTGCTGATCAAAGGGATGCTCTGCTTCCCTCCATCTCTCCCTTCATTTCTCCATTTCTTCTTTCTCCATCATCCCTCTCTTTATTTCTGTTCAACAGTGATGTAACAGTGTTCAGCATGCAGGCCAAAGCCAGATTTATTTCGAATTGCTATATTCCCTACATTCCAAAATCGGGAGTACTACATAGAACACTATTATAAAGAACAGAACTGGTGATTGAAGTAAACGATTGTGTACACTACATTACACGCCTTTGCTCATCACTCTGCGACAACAGTCACATTCCGTTGCATAAATACACCCACATCATTAGCTAACTCGCTATCCACACTATTATTTGACCTGTATTAAACCTAAGAACAATAAAGTAACTCAGCCAACTATAAACCCAACACATGTGACTGTAGAAACGGCCATCAGAAAACAATTAATCTGCTCTTTACATTTGTAAGAAGTCTGAAAGGACGTTGTTATCTTAGCTTGCCATCTTCCTCAGTGAAGGTGCGCGTGAATTAAACCAAACAACGCAGTGCACTATGGGTAGTTCGTGGATGCTAGGGTACATCATTTGTACATTACCTATTGCGGTGCACTGTGGGATTGAAAGAGTACACTTGGATTTTCTCCACTGTGTTTTCAGACACCACTACAAAACTGCAGATCCTGAAAATAGTGCACTATATAGTGAATAGGGGATAGTTTCGGACACAGCGTCTGTTTACACCATATGCCACGGAAAATACTCATTTCTGATTGGTGTAGATCCAGTCAGAAATGTTATTACCGCTCTAAATCAATGCTCCTGATACTGTGTAACCATGACAACAGTTTTAAGCTAGGTCTATATCTACGCCTCACGATTGCCTTCGCTATTGAGCCGCTAAATGAAAATATGAAAAATTAATGACATGGATTTTTACCCTACGGTGCATGGAAATGTTTTGATTAAAAGCAACAAGAGCTGAATGAAACATTGCCGTCCAAGATGTGACCATAACAACAGTCATATGATGGTGGAATATTAGAACGTGATCTTCTACCATATAAACTGTATTAGGTCTTCTGCAGAACTTTGGCTCTCACTTGGTTCTGTCTCTGCAGGTAAAATCCCAGAACAGCCTTGATTATGTTTTTATCTAAAAAGTGCTCTAGTACTGAATATCTCACTTTCTTTAATGACTTACAAAAGATTTTTCTGTAAAAGTTTATTTTTTTTGGAAAACAAATGTTTGGGAAATCTAAAATTTGCTCTTTTTGTAATGACATACTAATGCAGAAGGGACTTTAGGGACTTTTCCACAGTACTGTATGTTGATTATTGTAAGTGTGTTGCAATCGAGAGGAGGCACATTTCCTCAACAGGTGTGCCCTCTCTCACCCCGTCACCTTCCTGCCAGGTGACCACACACACACACATGTATTCCAGCTCCAGAGCTGCTCTCAACTCCTTCCTGTGGTGACCGAACGCCTGTGAGAGCCTCTTCTGTCTGCCCGGCGTATTTATGATGCCTGAAACCACACAAACAAACACTGAACTGAAACGAACGGTTTGACCCCCTACACTGAGTACAGAGAGGGACATTTTTACCTTTCGAACGGCCGTAAAAGTGCTCAGTGACCCGGGTTCAATATGAAAGTGTGTTTTGGCGTGGGGGGAATTTGCTCTTGGCTGTGCTGCTGTGTGAGGAACACTGAAGCCGCCGGTCTCTGCATTAGTCGAGGTGAAGATAGGATTGGGACGAGTTTCAATAGGCCGCCTGTTCCTCTGCGGCGTTCGGGCCCGAGCGGTGCAATCTGTCCGTCAGATCTGAGCGACGCTTGCGGGAGCCTCTTCACACTCGGTGCCAGTCCACCGCCGGAGCCTTTGAACTCGGAGGTTCCTTACAAGCGGAGAAGTCGAGAAATAATGACACCGAGGAGGCATGAAAAGAGACGGGCTTGAGGATTTTCAGCATGCCGTTAATAAGCTCGTGGAGCATGCGGGTCTGTATTAGGGCTTATTGCTGGGTTGAGTGATGGACAGGATTATCAGGCCGCGTCGGGGAAATAAAATGGCTTTCCTCATCCGTGGCAAAGAAGCGTGTGTGTGTGTGATGTCTCGAGAGCGAAGGAATTAGGGGTGTGTTAGGTTAGGCGTGTCACAAATTGTATCACGATATTTTGGTTTGTTACGGTAACAAAGTGCGGTAACACTTTACTGTAGGGCAGGGTTCAGAAGGCTACATGACACCTACATAAGCCCTTCATGACAACTGACATAAACTGACAAACATTTATAAACACTTATTCCAACAGGCATCATTTGTCATAAATGCTGCTTTTGTCTCCTTAACTGAGGCCTGTTGGAATAAGCATTTATAAATGTTTATGTCAGTTGTCATGAAGGTCTTATGTAGGTGTCATGTATCCTTCTAAACACTGCCCTACAGTAAAGTGTTACCCAAACACTTTTTCGCCTCGCGTTGCTTAAATTGTTCTACGCTGGTCACTCGCGGGCGTTCCTATCTTTAGTTTACTGCCGGTTGCCATGGTTTCACTGGTAGCTCCAGGCTAGTGCGATATGACACAAACTGTATAGCTATATAGCTATATCTAGCTACAGAACGTATACAAACACACCTCTTTGACCACAAATCAGACATCTCAGTGTCAGAATGACCAGAAAAAGTTTGCGCTTCGCATTTACTGCCGCCTTTTGTGGCAAAACACCGGCGTCTTTCTATTTTGGGTAAATCAAACACTTAAAGCTCGTAGCAGCACGGCAAGTCTCAGCGGCTGGTTCAGGAGCTGTGAGTAGGAACAAGTATCTGGAACCGGAAAAACAAAGATAATGTTTCACTGTAGGGGGATAAAGAGAAAAGCGTACCGCCGTCCCTCTCTTCCACTGGTCGTCTCCACATCGCTTCGCTTCTCATTTGCATGAAGTTAAACTCCACTCAACTTTGGCACGTCACTCTGCCCACCCATTTTGCGTCGCTAACGGTCATCCAGCCCCTTGTCGCTGTAGATCGCCAGCTCACATTGAAAATGAATGACTTCCGGCCAGTTTGTCACGTCACGTTGGTGCCAGTGTGAACGCAGGGTTAAAGGGGCTGATGCCAAGGAGAGGATTACAAGCATGTGTATTGTGCAAAATATGAAGTGCAAAGTTGTAGATGCGGTGTGATGGCATGTTGTAAACACAACACATTAGTATCATATTACGTTCATATGTTTCCCAGCCCCCTTCTTGTAGCCCAAAATTTCTCATGACTGCTACTTGTTAGCTTGTTTGCTGTCTGCCCTGCTGTCTCTTTAAGAAAGCTTCAGTTAAGTTCAGAATGCAGCAGCCCGCATCCTTACTAGGAAAAGAAAGTCCGAGCACATTACCCCGGTTCTATTCAAGCTACGCTGGCTGCCTATTAAGTTCCGCATAGACTACAAAGTCCTGCTTATGACGTTTTAAATGGTTTTAGCTCTGGAGTATCTTGCTGATCTTCTGAAGCAGAATCCCGACCGCTTCGCTCAGCTGAGGCAGGTCTACTGTTAATCCTGAGCATCACTCACAGCTCAGTGGTTGGAAGATGTTTTTCTTATATCATCCCTAAACTCTGGAATAATGTAATATAGAGAACATTAGGAACGCTCTATAGCTCTATAGGTGTTTTTAAATCCAGATTAAAAACATATTTGTTTGATTTAGCCTATTCTTAGCTATTGGGTCTTTTATCTTGTTAATTAGAATTTTCATGATTCGTAGCACTAACACTATATTTATAGTCAATTACTTAGTGATTGTACATTGGTTCTTTAATGTTCTTGATCATAAATACTTTGTTTTGACTTTCTGATATTTTATATGTAAAGCACTTTGAGATTTTGAACTCAAAATAAAAAGCGGGCATTGAGCCCATAGTCAGTCCTCGTCAGAGCCTGTTCTGGCTGATTGAGCATGTTGAATCAGCAGTGAGAGAGAAAGTTCTCCGATTGGTAGCAAAGGGAGCAAAGAACACTTTTAAGAGTAAAAACAGTATTTCAGTTCTCAACAGCTGCTTTTTTTTGCAACAAAATGGCCGAGCAGATCGCTTAAACAGATTAGCTGTGGCGTGAAAATGTTTGGCTACATCACAAACCGCAAACTAACAATAAGCCAAAAGTTTAAGGGGTTAAATGCACCTTTTCACAGAAGACGTGGGGCAACAGGAAACGATTGGCATTGGTTGGCGCTAGTTCTTCAACATCGGCTTGGTGTGTCAGGGTATCAAATGACCTGATGTGATGACCTTTTGACCTTGTAGGATAACATGGCTGACCATTCTTCCCTAATGTAGGAGCCATGTCAGTAACATGGCCTCCATCTGTTTCCTTGTTGTTTTAGGTCACTTCCTGGGCAACCATAGTGTGCTGGATATCCTGCGGCAGAAGGGCTATGAGGTGGAACACACGCCGGCCCAGGAGCCTGTTACACTGTGAGTCATTCTCTCTTACACACACACACACACACACACCACATGCATTACACCCGTACTCGTTCTGTCTCTCATTCATGTACTGCTCTTAAATCTGTGCCATTCTTTCCACTGGTTTCCTCCATCCATGTCCTTTCTTTCACTCTTTCTCCTTGTTTTTTTCTTTTTTTCCAATTATCTTGTGCGCACACATAATAACTCTGACCGTTGTCCAATAACACATTGGACGGAGCATCATATTAAATCGACTACACCAGAGAAAATTGCACATGCAGTCCGATCATCACATCACGGTCCACCACATAGATGTGCCTGGCACGTTGTAACTCACCATGCAGGCACTGCGCATACGGCGCGCAAATTGCAAACAGAGCTACACTCTGTCTTTGATCCCCCCCCCCCGTTAACCATGACGAGATGGGCCGGACCGCTACTCTGCCAACTCATATAGCACACGGATCTCACCCATTTGTCTTGTGAAGAGGTTTGGTGTGGGTGCAAAGGCACAAAAAGTCAAGTCTCCCACTTCCCCGGGATGCGCCATTACCATGACATAAAACCATTACGCGACAGTGTTATAGGGGAGGTGGGATTTTTCCAAACCAGAACGATTAAAACAGCAGCCGATTTCAACACATGGTTAAAATAAGCACAACTCCACAAAGCTGGTGAAAATCTTGCAGCCACTGCTGCCTTCTGCTCTTAATTTAAACATGTCTTGTGCCCACCTGATGGCCCATCGAACTTACTTACTGATATCGAAATGACTTTTGTAGCAAAATGGATTTCGTGGTTGTTTATAATATACAGAAGAAATCTGAAGTGTGACACTCACAGAAGAGAAAGCGGCCACAGCCGTTATTCTATTGCCAGAGGATTTTTTCCTTTCATAATCAGCATGATTGTGAGGTTAGTATCTATCGGCCTGGCCATGCATACTCTGGAGACAAGCATCACTTCAAGTATGTAAAATGGTTAAATGTATGTGGTAGACTAGCCACTAGTCAAAACAATGCCTATCAATTTGTTTCTTTTCATAAAGAGCTGTTTAAAAAGTAGTACAGTCACCATTAGGCAGTTTCACATCTATGCACGATATACTGTATATTTCGCATGGTGTAGTAGCGGCATTTCAAAGTTATCGTCTCACTCTGTTAAAGTGTTTCATTCAGAGAAAATTATTATTTGGTATAAAGCATAAATTTAGATGCAAAGCTTAATTAATAATGGATCGAGCAGTCTAAAAAAGATGGCAGGAACATCTTTAGTTGCCTAAAAAACTATAAAAAAGCTATGATAATAAAGCTTAATGATGAATAGAAACAGGAGGCCATTACTGCATCTGTATCATGATCACCATGAATAAAGTGGTGGATTTTACACACTGAAACTGCACAACTGCCTCTTTAGAAAGGAGGGCGTTTCTGATTATGGCTCCCACTTTCCTGGTGGTTAGCGGCTCATTTCGACCCTTCGTAAATTCTTTATGTGTTTAAAGTGTGTGTGTGTGTGTGTGTGTGTGTGTGTGCGCCTGTTGGAGGTTCAAAGTGAGTCATATCAGAGGCTGGGCAAGGAATAAGTGAAGAAGAGAGTGATAAAGTCCTGTGGAGGAATTCAGCAGCTCACACACACACACACACACACACACAAATACACACACACACACACACACACACACACAAATACAAAACCTTTTTGAAGTACCATCGAGATTGTTCCCTAAGGCGATACCTCTTCCTGTCCAGCTCTCATCACATTTCACAATACGTGCTGAAAAAATAGCAACATTAACCCACCCCCCGTCTCTCCGTCCTCATGGTTCTGTCCCAGGAGAGGGCCTGAGGTAGAAGGTACCACTGTGACGCTGAGTGGGGGGAGTCCTACGCTGGTGACCGAGGGGACGTCAGAATCTCCCGAGGTAGAGGAGGAGCTGCCCCACCTGCTGCAGCCGGACAGTCTGAGTCAGCTGGAGGAGTTTGGGAGACACCAGCGCCCTCGTAAGGCACAGCGGCCTCGTGGCGGGCAGCGGCTCTTCAGTGACCTGTGGGTGCGACTCGGACACAGGTAACACGCTCAGCTTCTCACAGTATTAAAGTGACTTCCAGCAGACCTGTGGAGGAGGGAGTCACTTCTGTGCAGATTAAGCATGTGCTGATAATCAATATAACCATGATATTCAACACGCACAATACTGTTATCACGGATGCTTGTGTCCATCTAAGAGAAGGCGTCTGAGATTTCACCAGACAAGAGTAATGTGAAAGTTTAAAAAACATGGTGGACAGACAGTAGTTAACACATTCACGTCAGAAAACATTACAAAGTACCCAATCATCATATAATAAATATCGTCGCTGTCCACTGAAATACATGTATCTCCACTTTTTGTGTTTTTTCCTTTTTATCATATATGGAATGTGGGCAAAAACCTCCATCTACTCCACAGCAGCTAACATCTAAATGACCAACGAACAAATCACACCGTCAATATCGGATATCGGATTTATTGCCTCTGATGCTCTCTATGAAAAAGTGTTTTTTCATATTCCTGAAAAATCTGAATTTTGGAGATACGTTTTTCATAGGATAGCGACGATATTGAATATAAAACATGTCTAGTGTGGATTTGAGCAGCTTTATAGAGGTTTTAACATCTTTTCAAACTTTTGTGGCAAGAGCAGAATTATGGCTATTACTAAAATGTACAGGAATACCAAATAACTCAATAGTCCAACCTTACCCAACAATTACTGGTTTATTAAAACTTCATTAATTGGAGAATGACAAAATAAAAAACTTAAGTATGTTTTAGATTTTACACCAGATTATCAGTCAGACATTCTGGGAGACCTGACATTTCTGATGACAAGTCTATGAGCTTTGTCTTTGCTCATATGAAGTTTCTAGAAAATGCTCCAAAAACCACTGTTTTTGAGGACTTTAAGAGACGCAGGACTGCAGACACATACTACACATATTTATTAAGGCCTTTCCAAGATTTTGGGCTTAAGAGCTAATTTGTTGCTATTGTTAAAGTGTCATAATACTGTACCAAATAGTAGCCTATGTAAAAATACTATACCATCTATAGTAGCCTATACTATTTGAACATACTATTGGTTTATTAAGTGCAGATATGCAAATGTAATTATAAGTCATAATAAGTTATATAATGACTAGCTGGTGGAAAATATCATTTGGGGATTTTAAGTTGGGATTTCTGAGATCTGGGTTATGAGCTTGCCTTTGCTCATCTTATCAGATTCATTTTAAAAAAAAAGATCAGATTCATATAAAATGATCACAGAATGAAATTCATAAACCTCTGCAAAACAGCCCAGAATCAGTATTCTTGCTCTGAGATGTACATATATGAGCTGGTCTTAAATCACTGCCAATGTGTTAATACTGACATTAAAATAATCTTTTTTTCTGTTTTCATACAGCACGACTCCACTTCCAAGTATACAGATGACCAGCGGCTATGTGACAGCGAGAACATCGCTAACGCGGCAGGAAGAGCAGCAGAGGCAAAGATCGTCTGTCAGTAATCGACAGGAGACCCCGCCCCCCAGCACCACAGACTTAGCCACGCCCATCTCCAGCTACACGCTGCCTGTTGTGCTCACCTGCCTGCTCTCACAAGTGCTGCTGCTATTTACCTCTTGACCAGAAGGGGGAGCTAAACAAAAACATACAATACACACACACACACACAAAAACATGGACTGTCAATAATGTTGAGGCTTGTAGTTAAAAACAGGCTGGACAGAGAGTAAAGCCCTGGATTAGTTTCACCTGTGGAGGTTCTGTAATGTCATTTGATTGGATAAGGAACACCAGTGAGCTGATTTTCCCAAATGACTACAGAGGTCAATATCACAGGCCGGCGCTGACGCATCAGTTATTCCCACTCATTTTTTAACAGTCTTCTAATTTCACAAAGTTAGCAAACTACCGTTTATTTCCCTTAAAAAATCAAAGTGATCGAAACACAAGGTCCAGCTTATGGGAGACACAACATAGGCTATTGCTAGAATTACTTAATGTAGCCTACACTTTAGCCTACTCATCAAATGCTTTAAGACAAGAAAGAGAAATCATTCTGCTTAGAAAAACTGACTTCAGGGGGATTTTACAACCTCTTTTGACATAAATTGGCGTAGCTCAGGAGTGTTCAAACTACGGCCCACCACCGTTTAAAAAAAAAGAAAAGAAAAAGCCTGCAAGCTATTTTTAAAAATAAAATTATTATTGTTCTGCTATTAGAAACCTTTTTAGTTTTTTTAATGAAGTTCCTGGATTGGAATCTGAAATATCTTCATTTATTCACCACTGTTCAAGCATGTAGCTGAAACTTAAATTAAAAGGCAATGCAATGGTGGCAATTAAGGCGGCCTATTATTTACTCTTTATTTTTATTATTACACATTTTATTACACATAGCCTGTTTCCTGTGACTCCGTATTTTTTTTCTCACTATCTGGCCCCCCTGTAAAAAGGAGTTTGGACACTTCAGGTGTAGCTGGTGGTAGACTGACAGGATAAAACTATTTTGCCACCTTATGAGAGTGGTCTTGTATAAATAAAGGGTTATGCCCAAAAATTCATAACACCGTACTAAACAGTACGTCAAAATAGTAGACAAAATCATCTACAGTAAACTATATTGGTGTACAGTTTTGACATACTGTTTAGTATTTAGTACAGTAGTATGTGAGCTTGGATGTAGTCCTGACCCATGAGAACATAACCATTTAGTTACTGTTTGTGATTAGTAACTAGAAATACATACAGTACTGTGCTAAAGTCTTAGGCACCCTAAATCTTTTCTCGAAATTTTGTCTTAGATGTTTATTTAATGTCTTCTGCATTAGTGTGTCATTAGAAAAGAGAAAATTTTACATTTCCAAACATTCATTTTCACACACAAAAAAAAAAATGCTACAGAGAAATGTTTGTAAGTCATTAAAGAAAGTAAGATATTCAGTACTGGAGCATTTTTTAGATAAAAACAGAATCAAGGCTGTTCAGAAGCAAGTGAGAGCCAAAGTTCTGCAGAAGAACCGTGGCAAGTTCTCCAAGATTCTCGGAACAACCTACCAGCCAATTTCCTTATAAAACTGCACGACAGTGTGTCTAAGAGAACTGATGCAGTTTTAAAGACAAACGCTGCGAACCACCAACAAATTAAACTGTTTTAGTTTTTTTTGTTTTTTTACTATTTACTATTTTTATAGTATTTTTTATATATATTCAGAAACTTTTTATTTCATTATTTTTAAAAGCATTTTCGCTTCACAGAATTTCTTTACATGTGCCTAAGACTTTTGCACAGTACTGTATTTTTTTTATTCAGAACTAAAATCTCTGGATGTTGCAATTTGTACTGGATTAAAATCGATAGATCCGCCTGTAAGTTCCTCTCCATCTGAAACTAATCCAACTCCTCTAGGGCCTTAAAGAGGCCTTATTTCAGCTTTGGTGAAGTGCTGCTCTATAAGGACATGAAAACATCAACTACAGTGTCTTCCTTGGAAATGAAGCTCGAGGACTGAGAGTAAGTCTATTAAAGACATCAGACTGTTAGCTGATATTAATGAATGCTGTAACACCTTGTATGAATGAAAGAATGTTCAGCAATAGATACACCAGTGTATCAGTTATACAGTATAATGCAAAAAAACAAGAAAATGCTTAATACCTAAAACAACTGAAAGAGAAACTAAATGATAGTAATAATAATAATAATAATAATAATAATAATAATAATAATAATAATAATAATAATAATAACTGACAGAGTTCACAGACCTTGTGTTTTGTACATTGTGCATTTTGTTCATAAAGAAATATTGTATATTTATTATTTCTTGGAGAGTATATTTTCATGCATTTTGTCAAATATTGAAAATAAAGTAAAAAAGTGAAATAAGGGAAATGTGATGAGCGTTTTTGTACGAGTGAGGCTTTTGATCCATTTTTTATTTGATGTTTTCCCCTATGCACATACCCACACTCTTAGAACAGAGTTCCTCAAGGGTTCTGTGGATGGTTAAGGGTTCTAGCCTTCTAAAGTGGTTCTATTTGGAACCTTTCCTGAAAGGGAAAGCCTCAGTTGTAGGGTTCTACACTCTTAGAAAAGGGTTCTTTAAGGGTTCTTTGGATAGTTAAGGGTTCTAACTCAAAACCCTTTCTGATAGGGAAACACTTTGTTGTAGGGTTCTACATAAAACCTTTAAGGGTTCCTCCAGAGGGAGAACTGAAGAACCCTTAAGGGTTCAGAAAAGGCAGATTTGACCTTTTTTCCTAAGAGTGTACATAGAACCTTTAAAGGTTTCCCCAGACAGACTAAAAACTGAAGAAAACTTTAGGGTGCTAGTTGGAACCTTTTTTTTTCTAAATGTATGCCACTATCACTGCATACCACCAAAAGGGCTATGTCTAAATACTAAATATATTCATAAAGAATTGCTTTTTCTGGGGTTTTTTTAGCAACTGGCTTTATTTTGTTTACTGAAAGAGACTCAAATAGCAGAAAATAAAAATGTAATCATTCATACAGCGATGCAGTTGTCTCTAGAGTGAGATTTACTGGTTTGAAAACCTGGGAAAACCCTCCTGATGATGCATCTTAGAGGTGGACGTGAAATTTAAAGGACTACAATTGCAAAATTGTACATCTGCAACAATGAAAAACAATCTTCTTCGTATTTACTACACTGGTAAGTCGTCATTCTTCAATGCATGCTGGGTATTGTGGTGATAAAGCACTGATGAACATACACTACCAGTCAAAAGTTTGTGCACCCCTGCTCATAGAAGGGTTTTCTCTTCATTTGTACTATTTTCTCCTAGTTTAGAATAATAATGAAGACATGAACACTATGAAATAACACGTATGGAATTATGCAGTGACCAAGAAAAGTGT
>JAOUQW010062287.1:0-14322 GCA_028565825.1 Olivaichthys viedmensis
ACACACACACACACACACACACACACACACACACACACACACACACACACACACACACACACACACACACGCTCACACCCACACACACACACACACACACACACTCACACACACACACACACACACACACGCAGTCGGGCCAGAATGAGCTGAAAGCACTTTCCTCTGCACTGATTAAAGGCTGATGGTCAAATCCAAAACCCGCTGCGGTCCGGCCTTCGGTCTCAGAAGCGTGTGATTTCCGTTTGTTTGTGTTTCGTAATCACTCTGGCGCTTGAGCCGGCTCCCAGATGCAGCGCACACGCAATTTCAGCTCATAAAGTTATTTTCACATCTCATTGGTTTGGTTGTCTTTTTGAGAAGTCATTTTGAGCACATCTGGAGCTTTTTTGAAATGAAAAATGACGAGGAAATGGGTTTGTGTTGATGCTGTAGTCATCAGCGGCAACTCGAGTAAAAGCAATATTTAATATGAGAGCTGTGGACAGAGAATGGAGCCTGATGGTTAGCAGTGTGTAAGGCTCATTCTGGATTAAAGGGGAACAGTCACATCTGGCGGTTTTTTAATAGTGGAACGTGCTGCGTCACGCCAGAGCTATGAAAAACGTGTGCTATTTACCATCAAAGCCTTTTTGAGGAAAAACATGACCAGTGATGGCAGTTTTGGCGTTATGGCCTTGGGGACACTGGGCTCTAATTCATATACAGAGGTCGAACATAGTTGTGTGTATACATTTATTAATTTGGTAGATAATTTTATCCAAAGATGCTTATCCTGCAGTCACATTAGGAGGCGACAAGACACTCAACTACTTCCTGATTCAAGAAAACAAAGTAAACATAAAGAAAACTATGATATTTTTTAAATATAATTTGCAAGAGTTGCTCTTTAAACTCACAACTTGCCGGTCACTGAAGCATAAACAATGTGCATTTTTGCCTGTATATATCTACAGAGGTTTAAAATTCCTAGTAAAAAAAAAAAGGACTTTAATAGCAGCTTCATCATACTCAGACTGTAGCCTATATACAGGTTAAATAAAAACATTTCCATGTCGTGTTGGTGAAATATATTTATGTTTTCTTAAAGTCGAGGTGTCAAACTATATTACAGGCAGAAAAACTCAACTCCAAAACCCGATTTCTCGTCATTTTCTCGGATTTAAAAGACGACAGAGCGTCTCGCATGGTTCTATTAACCATGCTAAAGTTAGGAGTGTCACATGACATATGACGTGCTGGTGTGGGTTACGCTGATTGCAACCTCTGGTGGTCAAACAGTGCAATTGCAGTAGATGGCATCATTTATAGAATACACTTGATATCGCAGATCTCCACGATGCACATCACATTTTTGCACCGCGATGTATCGTGTCACGATGCACCGTTACACCCCTACAATCTTGTATTTCAAGAATTGAGCAGCATTTTAACCTTAAAAGAACCTCGGCAGTGTCTCCTTCGGGACTCTTTTTAACAATCAGAGCTACTGTTTTGTCTCCACGTTTTTCATCCTTTTATGCTTTTGATGGGAAGGACACATTTGATGCTGCCTTGATGCTGCCTTGAATTCTGTCCAAAATAAGGAAGACACTTGTTTTTGTGCTGCTTTACAAATGGGACGTTTTTAGCTGTGTGCACTGCAGCTATAATTGTTGTGTTCAGGTGTGTGTGTGTGTGTGTGTGTGTGTGAAGGGGGGGTCATATGGCTCTTGCTCCCTCAGAGAGCAGCACAGGGAACTAGGCTGTAGACATAACTCGAAAGTAAAATTTATTACACCCCCTATCAATGACCTTGAACAAAGTTTACCAATATATCAGAGCCAGAGGGGTTCAAGGTGTGTATGTGTGTGTGTGTGTGTGTGGTGGTATGAGAATGCAGTATTAGAGAACAGACCATGCATTTTATTGTGTTCCTCTTGGTCTAAAGTAAACAGTGAGAGAGGAATAAGAGCTTATCTCTCACCACTAACGTCAGTTCTCAGAGGTAATTACACACCACTGCTGTCCCACCCCTTTCTCTCCATTTCTGCACTACACTCCTCCAGCTGGACTGCAATTTAGGCACGGGATTATTAACAAGTGCGGTTTATTTTTAACTCCCGACAGCAATCCATCTTGCGGAGTTTGTGCTGCATTAGCATTACATCCTTTTCTGATTTTCCTCTTTGGAATGAAATTCAGAATCCATTAAGGCCGTTTTCACACTTGGCCTGAATACATAAGTCCGTACCCAGAATCCATTCTGGACTTGTTCAAGGGAGGGTGTCATCATCGCAGGTTTGTTCACAGAAGAATTCCTTCTCAACTGCAGATTAATTGCACAATTCTACACTTGCTTTATCTCTTCGATTGTGCAAATAAAAGACATGCAGATGCAGCTAGACGGTTTCAGTCTGACGTTTCAGTTTTCAGGCTATTCTGGTGTGCAACACTGATTTACAACATACGAGTCATTCCAGTTGGCTAAAAATAACATTGACTCAATTGAGGCTTAGCTTTAATATAGTTAAAGGCTGTTTTTTTCCACAAAAGTCCCAGGTATTGAATCCTTTAAAAAAAAAAAATCTCTCTATGTCAAAAAAAACCAAACAAACCATAAACAGCAGTTATGCTGTTGTCAGCGTGGGTTTAAGAAGTGCTTCTTTGGTCCCGTTTCCAACATTCAAACCGTTATGAGTAGTGGTTATTGCTGTGTGCGAGGCACGTCCTCATGCAGGAGTATATCCATACTGCGGGCCTTTCTTACTTGAGAAGATTACAAATCCAAAAATCTAAAAACACCCAGTCAGTTAGTCAGTTTAATTTTAATGCTCTCTCTCTCTAGGTGTGTTCTATTTTCTCCTCTGTTATCTTTCAAGGTGATCAATGATCCGTGTTTGTCGAGGTTACTGTAATTATTGTGCCAAGGTTTGTATCATTTGTAGTTTGATTCACTGCTTCGTGACGAGTGTGTTAAGCACTCCAGAGTACCGAAACTTATAGTACAGATAGCTCTTTCCTTCTCCGCTGGCTTTTTTAACAGCTCTATGCTTGGATTGGGTTTTGCCTCACTTATAAGTCACTTTGAATAAACACAAATAGCAAATGAATAAAACTCAGTGTAATGCAAATGTCAACCTTGACATAGAAAAGTGAAGTGTGAGCACTGTAAAAAAAGAAATCACCTTTAAATTTCCCACTTCAGTCTCTATTTAACTGATTAGATTGTTAAGGAAATGGTATCATTTCTCCATCAGATCTGACCAGCATGTTTCACACTGCACTGTAACTGAATGGCATCGGTAAGGCTGAGGCTGGAGAGGATTCACACTTCATTCTTACTTTATTCTTTATTCCTGTCTCAGTTAAACACACAGCCGTGTGATTTTTACACTCTGTGAAGAGCTGTTTCACACATGGCACATCCATAACTCTAGATTTTCCTGAGTAATATACACCAAAGCAACATGTTTTTTTGTGTGTTTTTTTACAATACTATATTTTGTAGTCTCTTTCCTATATAATATATGTAATCTTTCCACAAAGCTATTTACAATTTAGCGTTGTGTTGTGTGCCAAAAAACTGAAAATGTGATGTCAAATCTGATAAACTGCTATATATCTGTAATACTGTATGTACGTGAATATCTTACTTTTGAATAAAGGTCACATGACCAGATATGCCCACTGTCTCATTGACATTAAGCTCATACAGGCAGTGAGACATCTTGCATTTCGAGACGAGTTCATATGTCATGCATAAAGCTGGATTTGCACAAGTGTAAGTTTATTTAGACAGGAGGGTTCTTGATTTTTGGGATCTCAGTTTATGTTCTATATAGTCTCAGTTATATTAGTGTTTCTTCCTTATTATGTCCTTGTCAATTTGATCTGTTGTTTGGGCTGCAGGGTCGCTCAGAGTTCGTTTGCCTGCTTAATGAGCGAATGAACTATCTGATCATAGCAGCTCACAGTGTGTTGACTTGTTGGGTGGCATTTTAACCGTAAATTTCAACCCTAAAACCTCGGCAGGCGGCGCATTCACTATCATTACACGTCATCGCTTCTAGTGTGCACTGGATGTGACAATAAATGACACGCAATGGCTCACTACCTTCTCACCTCAGCTAAAAACAATCCAGGTTTCAAATAGGGTTCATTGTTTCATCAAAGAGCTGGCTGACGTTTATATCTAGCTAACTAACCCTAGCTAGCAAGTTACACATCATACCTGTTGGGCTGCTTGCATGTTAGCTATCTAAATGTAGTCACTTCTGGCACACACAGACTTCTCTACCAACACAAATATGACTGTCCCAACATTGGAGAAAGTGTTTGCTATGATATGGGAGGTTAACTTTAAAATTAACATAAAGTACACGTATCTCTCAATCGTCACACCCAAAACACGTGAAGGCGCTTGCCGTGTGAAATACAACGGCAGTTGTAGTGAACATGGACACGGTGAATTATTTTCTCAATCATCCTTCTTTTCCCCAATAATGCCTTGAGAGGAGAAACTGCAAGTAAACAGAGTAAGCACACACTGTCCAATTAGAGTACAGATTACACGAAAGGACAGACGAATGAAAGATCTGTTTAACGCAAAGCGCAGCCAAGAATCAACTTTTGTGTTTATCACACCTGCTCTTTGGACGAGACACGGCATGAGCTCAGCAAGACATTACAGACCAAAAACACTTCAAATCTAGGATTATGAATGAAGCTGCCTATCTCTCTTTCAATGAGTGTGTGTGCGTAATGCCCACATTGTTCTTATTATGCCTACGAGACCTCATGCTATAATGCTCATCCCTAATAGTTTCATTGTCGAGCTGTTAATAGGTATTCTAATCGATTTATATTTAATATCACAAGCAGCCGTCACTGCTGTATTGTATTACTGATTATTGGCCCATGCAAAAGTTGTATGTAAGATGTAGTTCATGGCGCAGAGTCATAAGGCCCAGTAAATAAAAGGGCTGCGGTATTGCAGTGTGTGTGTGTGTGTAGCTGTTATGTTGCTGCTTTAGTTTGGTGAATGAAGGATTTGGTGTGTGTGTGTGTGTGTGCGTGCAGGTGTTTGAACTGCATGCAGTGTGTATGGAAAAGTGCCCTAGGGTGTAGTAGACTAAAAGACTGCTGCCATATCCAATCTCTGCCTCTCCATCACCTAGAGCTACACTCGGCTCCTCACTGCAATCAAAAGCACACACATACACACACACACACACACTGTTTTTCGCTTTCATTTATTCTTTCCATGCATATATATCAACACAAGGGTGTATCTGTCCCTCTCCAATTCTATCTCATATGAGGAAACCTCAATGGTGTAGTCTGGGTACACACACACACACACACACACACACAGGCACCTCATGTATAAGTACAGAATCTGGGGTACAAACGGCTGATTCTGGTGTAAACTTAATAAAAAGAAGCTGTATGACATCGTGCATGGTGATATAAATATAAATAGTGTACGGCTTATTTATTAGTGTATTTGTACAAATTTTGTTAGTAGCCTAGCAACATTGGCTTTAAATTATTACCCTATTCGTTACTATGCTAGCAAACTCCATATTGTTGGCTCTGGCCGTTACGGCGCACCTGCAGTGGATTAGGAAGATGGGAGTGCGAGAGATGGAGGACTGCGAGCACAGCAGTGTGTATTTCTGTAGATTTATACCGTGCTTGCTCAACAACTGCATCGCCAAATTGCTCATGGTGCCTTTCTTAGTAGCGACAGGGTTTTATTGCATTTGTGGCAGCATCGTCGGCATCAAGCCGACTAAAATGTGAAATGTTTTATTCTCTGCGCCATCATGGAGTCTTGTGTGTGTGTGTGTGTAGACGAATACTTCTCAAGTTGTTCTGTGAGAGTGTGTGTGTGTGTGTAGACGAATACTTCTCAAGTTGTTCTGTGAGAGTGTGTGTGCGCGCGCGCGCGCGTGTGTGTGTGTAGACAAATACTTCTCAAGTTGTTCTGTGAGAGTGTGTGTGTGTGTGTGTAAGCACATCCCTGGTTCTCGAGCAAAGACGGGCACCGAGAGAGAGATGCAAGATTATGTTTTTGGCGTATCCATAAATTCCAGTTCCTCCAGCGTTTATAGCTCAGATCTTATCAATACTCCATGTTTTACTCATTTATAACCAGTTCCTCCTCAGAAGCAGCTTGGAGGAATGTGAAGTCTCTCTGTGGACCTCTCAAACCTAAATCAAGCTGAAAAATGATAGTATTTTATTGCCTGCCAATAGATTGATACGCACACTTAACGATATATATTATGTCTATTACAGATTTCCCTTAGGGATGTGCATTTTAGTCATCTCAACTGCTACTCGCTCATTTTTTCTGTCCAGTACTTGGGTTTAATCTCTCACCACAAGTGTTTGTCTAACACGTTAGCTAGTAACGTTTAGCTAGTTCTCGCAATTCCGCCACAGTGCTAGCATCGCACTTGCGCCTCTGTAACAAACACTCAATCGAGGGTTGGATCCATGTGCAGAGATGTTCATTCAGAAAACATGCAGAGGGTCATACACAGAATCAAAACAATCGGCGGACAAAACCAAACAGGCAAGCCACATAAAACCAAACGGAGTGTCAAATACCGGAGAATCATACGCAGAACAGAACGGTTCCGACGTGCAATCAAAAACGAGGGCAAGACTTTGCAAGGAGGAGCTGGAAACCGGGGGTTTATATACTGTTTGTGATTGTATTGGCAAATGCGGAACAGGTGAACCGGAAGTGGCTTAGAATTCTGGCGACGAAGCCCTCTGGTGGTGTGGGGTGGAATCGTCAGGTGTGTCACTGGGGTTAAAGGCCTTATTCGAGTGTGGCTAGCATGTGGTGTTTCACTGTGAACATAGTTTAGTTCTTCTATTCAGTTCCTTTTCTTGAAGTTGTCACATTTACGTGCTCTTGAAAGCCAAACCTTTCGTAGGAATCATTTTCTATAGTACCCGGAACGCTCTTTTAATTACAGCTCCAGCGGTGTGAGTCGAATGACTCTGAGAAAGACCGGAGGCGCCTCCGTGCTAATTTGACATCAGTAGTCATGAGGGAGAGCCGTTTGGGAGACGGGGCTGAGCACAGGCCTCTGTGCTGGTGCTGATTTATGATGTCACGCGGCCATAAAGGGCACCGATGAGCAGGAAGACATTCATTAGGGGCCTGTGCAGCTTTTTAGTGAAGTCCAGCAGAGGCCTGCAGAATACTGATGGCCACACAAATCTACACTTGTCTGGTCCTTACACACACGCACACACTCACTGTGTATCTATCTTTCACTCACACACACACATCTGCGCTTGTCTGGTCCTTACACACCCACCCACACACACACACACACACACACACACACAAACTCACTATTTCTCTATCTTTCACTCACACACACACATCTGCGCTTGTCTGGTCCTTACACACCCACACACACACACACACACACACAAACTCACTATTGCTCTATCTTTCACTCACACACACAAATCTGCACTTGTCTGGTTCTTAAAGTCAGAGGTTACCCGTCAAAGTACTCTCATCATGCACATACACACTTTTTTTTTCTTTCTTCAACTCACTCTAACACACACTTCTCGTGTGCTGAAGTGACTCACACCCATGTTTACTCCCTCATCCTCACATGCTGACTCACTCTCTTCTTCTTTCTCCCTCTTTTACTGAGTCACTCTCGCACACAAATCAAAGGTTTCAGGTTTCCTGCCGTGTCCTGTGTGGCCTCAGCACTGTGATTTCCGCCCTTGAATGCCCACGCGGCTTGAAGCTCTGTGACTCACCCTCTTCAGGTCCATTGAACCTCGGCTGGAGCCAATTACCGTCCAACAAAAGAGCTGTACTACTGCAGGTCTCCATGCAGGAATACACTTTTACAATCATTTTCAGGGTTGAGGTTTCTTTCAGGAGCCCAAATGTAACAGCCCTAAAAGGAGAAAACAAATAAAGCGCTTTCTCACTTCCCCTACTCACTTCCACTTAGCAATAATCACTTTTGTAAGGATGCAGAGTCTCCATTTTAAATGCTTGATAACGACTTACGACAGCGTGCAACTTCTGTCCATCCAAGACAATGCAATGAGCATGTTGATACGTGATTTAACAATCCGATTGATAAAAGATAGATTTAAAACAGCTAACGATTCAAAGCTGTTTTGATGTGATATGATGCCATACCGGCCATTCAAAATGTCTCTTTGAGAACTTGTACGAACTCCAAATAAAAATCTAAAACTGAGCGCAGACAGAATTGTTGTTGTTGCGTTTCTGATCTCTGCATCGGTTTCAAGCCCCTGGCAACACGGTTTCAAATGTTAAAAAATTCTTTTGGTACTATTTTGATACTTTGTGATACTAAAGATCTGTCATTTAATAAGCATTTTAATGATAACAAAAAGCTACAGAAAGCCCTGTTTTCTGCCGAACCAGAACAGTGTGGCCGTGTCAGAGCTCATAGCGATTGTATGACACCAACCAGAGCAAACAAGAAACCTTTAAAGTCACCTGTTTTGTTCTTTCAGAGTATCTTATAATGCTTAACATTTGCATTATACCGTACAGCAACATACACATATGCAGGCACCCCAAACAAACTGAGCTCAGCTGAAGACACGGAAGGGAAATACGAGATGCCAATAAGACCCAATGTCAGGTTATTAAGATCACTATTTTTGCACAAGGACAAGCTGCTTTGCAATCTTACTGCCAGACAGCCTCATGAGCGTCATACACACACACACACACACACACACATGCAAATGTTCTCATAAGCATGATGGTGGAATTAAAGGACGTTTTTATCTTTACTGTACCTGTTTAGATTCAACTTTTAGGGCTTTTGGTTTGAATAGACCTCTATGTCTGTGGCGCACTCTGTAAATCGTTATTTTCGGGGCCGTCCGTGCCGATGAGTGGCCTCATCTTTCAGTATCATTATCTTCTACGGGAATGGTCAACTGCCATAATGTTGGACTGCGTATCGATATCGATTCTCCAGCGCACTTTTAACGGCGTCCCGCGTCGCGTTTTTTAAAGGCGCGCTCTCGTACATCATTCCCCAGATGAGGCCCGTGAAAGCAGAAAGCTTAATAAATTATTTGTGACAGTGGAGCACAAAGTCAATAACGCTTATTAATTACACGTGATGTAAAATATGGCGAGAGTAATGCGATGAGACTGAGAACAATGGTGCAGCCCTCGTTCTGTCATTGGGTTAGAGACGAGGAACCATCGGTGCGGAGGAACAGTGGGAAATGTCCTGAGAGGCTCTCAGCTTTCTTCCTTTCTTTTCTTTCTTTGTTTCCACCATCGTTTTCTCCAGTATAATTATCTTAAATGTGTCTGTGCGAGGTCATTAACGCACCTGCTTTTGTTGTAATAACTACCTCAAATTGTTTGCAACGTGGTAATTAACAAATACAGATTTTATGCCTGCGCTAAAAACCAACACACCTATTACTTTTCATACAATCTTTATTAAAAGCATTTCTGCAAATTAATTATGATACGCTCTTATTAGGCATGTGCTGATAATCAGTTAAACAAGATATAGCATTATTTAACACGTACAGCGTTGTTTAACATATCTTTACCTCTGCTTTTTATTCAGGAGGAGGCTGTCTAGTCAGGCAGCATTTTTTGGCAGCGGGTTTGTTTCGGAGATAAAATCTGTTCCATCTGGAAGGCAATATAAAGACAGGCTTTTGAAGGTTCCTTATTTTAAGCAGGTTTAAAGGCAGCATCGCACGTGCCCCATAATGCTGTTCAGCACATCAGAGTTATATTAAAGTTGAGCAAAACACGACAGACGTGTCTCTCTGGTAGTGTTGAAAACGGTGATAAAAGCTTTAGTTGTTATTATGATATGACAATTTTAATATCGGCTCATGAGTACAGTAGATCACATGCACCAATGAAGCGTCGTTTGTTTCTCTGCTCTAACACACCTGATGTACGACTGCACAAAGAGCTTGATTAGAATCTGATGCGTTTGAGGATCCTGGACCTACCATAGGAGTCTTACTTTTATATCAAATCTTTCATCTAGTGATTTTTATCTAATTCGACTAGATACACACTTAATCACTTGCCATCAGAATCCTTTGTTCCACAATGTTCCACTGAATGTAGTCGCATTCATGTCCCCTATTTCATTATCTCTTTCAAGCAAGTGTGTCACTTTGTGTAGCTTTACCCCTCAAAGTACTGCCAAACAAGAGATTAAAAGCCTTTTGATAATTGGCTTAACGTTTTCCGGGATGCCGGTCATGTTCGTAATTTCATTTTAGCCCCGGCTCATTCTCCGCCGTTTGCCTGTCTTTTCTCTCGCTAGCAAACATTCACGACAGCTCTGGATGAGGCTCTGCAGGAATTTACCAGAATTAACCAAGTTTACGGGCATAAATTAACGTTAGTAATGTGTTTTGATGTCTAGGCTGGCTTTCTGAGCTTCTCGGGGAAAATCGTGAGTACTAATTGTTTGTAGACATTGTTTGTGCCAATAATCTATTATACAATATGTGATGTGATCGTGACATAGTTACTGTGGACACTTCACATTATCCTCAGCTACGCCCATGTTCTAATCGGCAGAGTAGAACTCGAATCTCGACGATGCCACAAACATCAATGGCCTGGAGTCTAAGAAAGCATAATTGGCCTGATGTCTTGGTGGGAAGGCTGGCGTTACTCTCTCTCCCTGTCAGTCAGAGCGACACTAGCCATTCGTGGGCGTCTGTGAGCACATGTATATGAAAATAAAACAGTTACCTCTTCAGAAGGTAACACATAAAGAGGTGTCTCCTACAGTGCCTTAATTTGGACAAATTTGAAGGAGCGTCACCTTTTCCGAGAAGTCAATCCAATAATTCTGTTCACCGGAACGAGAGTTCAGTGAAAGTTTAGACACCATGGCGGACAGAACTGCTGCTCTGACTGAAGAAGAATGTTGTAGAAATATTGTAAATTACAATATTGTGATAAAATCGTAAGTGGTGATAAAAGATCAGGTAATAACCGTGATGTGAAGTTTAATAGGTCTAATTTCACACGTCCTGGCCAACAAAAGCGTGACAGCGACATCAACTTGAGTTTTAATCCATCGTGAGGGCGTTTGTTTTCCCACTGAGCCTCAGTAATCAATCTAACGGAGGGTGAATATGGGTGGACGCTGAAAAATGTGTTTGTGTCCGTATGTTTGTGCCCTGTTTATCAATACATTATCTACGTATTTGTTCTGCAGTGACACATTTCTTCTGGATTCTTCTTCTTTCATTAGTCACTCAGGCTGAGCGGAAGACTCGGGTGTTTAAGTAGGCACTGCCATGTTTGTGCACATGCTGCGTAAATCACCATATCTGAAATTCAGACTCTCAGAGGAGCGTTGCATCCCTCCATACTTGGTGAACGAGGCGAGTAGAGAGAGAGAGAAAGGCAGTCCAAGGTCATCGAGTGCTTCAGCAATGATTAGCAAGGATTTAAAACTCATGTAGGGCCGAAGCACCCTGTCGGAGTTGTGAAGTTCAACTGGGTTCAGGACTGAAAGAAGTAGAAAAGAAGGCTCACACAATTAGCAACACTTTCCTTTTTAAAAAACGTTTATTTCTGTATATTTTAGAACCGTAGAAATGTGAACAAAAGGAGCCTGGGAGGAAATACGGACATTGGCAGCGACGCAATGCGAAAGCCTTGATTTTCAATGAGAGCTGGCAATTTACAGCAACAAGAGGCATAGTGACCGCAGGCAAAGCGAAGTGGGCGGGGTTGAGCGACGCATTAAAGTTGAGCCAAGTTTAACTGCAACATGCAAGTGCGGATGTTAGAACTCATTTTTCACTTTATTTTTCTGCCGTTTATTTTAAAAGAAATTTGAGTTCCTTTCAGACATTTGTCTCTAGTCAAGATGGAAGAGGAAAACTGATTGTTGATGTGATTGTGATGTATCGCTTCAAATACATCGGGACAAAAAACGAATAAAAAACACTGCTTGCAGAAATGTTTCTAAAACTGTAGAGATTCTGGGTGAGTGTGATCAGCGCTAGTGCTGGGCGATTATTCGATTTCGATTATCATTTCGATTAAATTTAATTGGATTTCGATGATAAATTTTAAGATGAAATTCGATATACATGAACACGTAGCGGCACTAACGGCCGTCGGTGTCTTGCACTTGCTAATTGGCTATATTTATATCAGCCGGCGTAGCATGCTCTTTCCTCGGCCAGCGCAAAATGTCAGATCAAATTGAGATTATTAGGAAGGTATATTCCAATTATTTAAAAAACTTTGCTATAAATGTAATGTTATACTAATTCTGTCCTTCAGTGTATTCAAATGCTGATTATGTTTGCAGCCGCTTCGTTATTTTTCGTGAATGGTTCGTCACTAAAATGGCGTTTAATGTCAGCGGAACAGAAAAAGCCCATATCAGTATAAAGTAAATACAAGAGAGGGAAAATCTGAGTCACTACTTTATTGTAAAACACAATCCATTTGGAGTTTGAAAGACGAAAACTAACCGGTTTCCTGCGTCTCGAGAATAGATGTAGTACTTCCTGTTTATGGTTGGTCACGATGTGCCGTAAGTGTCTGCGGTGCAACTGAAATTCTCCACATTGTTAGGTTTAAACTAACTACTCTCAGCTGCAAATGTATTTGTTTTTATTTGTGTTTTTGGCCATATCGCCCAGCCCTAATTAGCGCATTAACAAATATCTGGTGGGATGCAATGCATCATATGGAAGTTGGTCGATTTAGTTTCACCATTTACATTTCTTCATTTGTCAGACACTTTTATCCAAAGTGACTTTAAAGTGAGTCAGGATCAGTCTTACTATAATCAAAAAATGTTTTTAATTAGTTTTATTTTTTAAATATTATTGTATTATTATTTTCATACTATTTTCTGTTTCCCGTTTGAAATAGTAAAACTAAACTGAGTTAGATTTAAATATGGTTTTGTTGGTTTCTATTAGTTTTTAAAGACTTGTTATAAAGTTTAAAGACTTGTTTAAAGACTAAGTTAGTTTTAGTTTCAGTAATTCTAGTTTTCATGATAAGCCTGGGGCATGAGCAGCTGTGCAGGTGCACATTCAAGATGGTGTTTTTTCCCCCCAATTAATACTGGAGCCGGCACAGTAAGTTATCGTTATAAAACCAGGGATTAACTTTTTTGTTTAAGAGTTCAATTTAAAAAAATTCCCACACCACACTCTCTCCAGCTGCCATTTTTCACACAAAAGTTGCATAAATGTTTCATGGAAACACAAAAATGGCAAGGAATTCATTTTGATCCTTTTTATCATATTTCAGTTTGTTTCAAAGACAACACTTGTAGTTTTTGTTTTGTTGTGGGTTTTGATGTAATTTTACTTTTTAATTATTATTTTTTTAAGTTTGTGCTGTAGATTTAGTTTTAGAACACAGTCCATGACACTGGGAAAGCTGAGAGAATACAGAAGAATTCTCTCTCCACACCTACATGACTGTTACTAAAATATTGTCTATGGGTTTCTGGTGCTCTAATCCACCACTGTTGTTTATAATTCGAGGTACACTTTTTATTTATAAATGTGTGAGCTTTATAAATATTTCTCATCTGGTATATTTTGATATTTACATGAATATGGCAAGAATTAGGGCAAGGGCAGGAATTATGGAATGATTTTTTGGAAGCAAAAGAAAACAGCTTGTGTGATGAATGAGCATGAGTTATGTTCATTTATGGAAAGTCATTTACAGATCTTCTGATGCACTTTAAACATTAAAGGGTCCACTTTAAACTTTAATGGAGGCATTTTGTTCTCATAACAGCCAGTTCTCTTGTGTGTTTGTGTGATTGGGGGGATGAGAGGATGGACCGGAGTCATCAGTCTCCTCAGCGCTGTGTGACCGATGTAAGATCGATGTTTGTGGTGTAGGCTCTGCTCCAGAGGGTATGATGGCCTTCAGCAGGGATGATTACACTCAATAAACACCTCCGCCCACTGCTCTGGGAACGGTTTCACACATCAGTCAAAGTGGTCCAAACCAGGAGGGGAGAGTGCTAATGCTAATGCCAATCCTTAAGCAATAGAGTACAAAAATTGTTAATAATGTTCAAATTTACGTTTATTAATTATATCATGTATCTATATTATATTGTACAGTACTGTGCAAAAGTCTTAGGCACCCTCATTTTTAAATATAAATTATGTCTTAGATGTTTATTTTATTAAAAAAAAGAAAAAAAAGAAATATTACAGAGAAATGTGTGTGCATCATTAAAGAAAGTGAGATATTCAGCACTAGAGCACTTTTTAGATAAAAACAGAATC
>JAOUQW010062310.1:0-14317 GCA_028565825.1 Olivaichthys viedmensis
TCCTGTAGAAACGACATTTCATTTCAACGTATACGAGGTATATGGAGAAATGACAATAAAAACCTACTTGAACTTGATATAAAAACTCACATTTCCAGGTATTTAGAAAAGGTATTTATTGTATTATTATGTCCATACACTGGGATTTACGTTACGTATTTCGTGAGCCAGCTACAGACGCTACACCAAGATCAGTTTTCTGAAAATGTCACGAAAAGCAAGACCTGCATGGTTGGCTTTCAGCAAACTGCAAAACTAGTTCAATTTGGACATTTACAATGACACAAAAGGCATTCATCAGTTTCAACGAATAATGACTCCTGACCGAGCCAAGAAAATGTGGAAAACTTCTTACAAGCAGACATAGAGCACAACATCCAGCAAGAGGATTAAGGAGCTCTATGCTGATAGCAATGATTGTGAGAGTGTAGGCCGAGGAGAGTGATTATTTATGTCTGTTTGCGCTTGTAATTCATTTAAGATAAAACAATAGGTCTTCCAGCTTACTTATTCCGTTTAAAGCAGTCCTGCCACTGCCATTAAAGCACCGCCCTTTATAACAAGAACTTTTCAAAGCAATTCCTGTAGAACTTCACGTGCTGCGAGTCTCGTCAGTTCCATCACCAGTCTGTTTTTTGTGACCACAATGTTTTTGGTTCAATAAAAGATGACAGTTATTTATTCAAGCAATTGTTTTTTTGGTAGGAAAACATTTTCTGAAACGTTTCCATGACTTACATGACAGCTGTTTCTCACGGATAGTCATATTATAATTAACTGCATTAACGTCAACAATGCTAACAACCCTTTACTGACTGATTGAGAAACACACACACACACACACACACACACACACACACCAATCCCTTAACCAAGTTTGACTTAAAATATTAGAAGCATACATGTTATATACAGTTAGAAACCAGTGGCAAGTACTGAGAATGTTTAAATTAGTTCAAATCCCCACCACCATCAACAAAGAGTAAACAAACAAAAACATCATTGTAAGGAAAAATTATATATAAAAACAAAAGAACAGAACAATTTGACAGACCTATAAAAATCCAAATCTGCTCAGAATTCCAACTCGATCCCAATGGGATTCTCCTAAAAGGTCAAATAAAAGACTTCAGGTGAGAGGATCAGCTTAATGCGTGTATAACATCCGTACATCTGGAGGATTAAAAATCTCTGTTCACTAGGGGGCAGGTCAGAGCCGAAACATCGCCAGCACCGGAATATCTTCCTGATTTTGCACAAGGAAGTAAACAGTGCAGATGGCGGGAGTTGAGGAGGCTATTATAATGTGCATGTTGAGAAAACGGGAGAAACAGCAGAAACAGCGGCACCAACGTAGACGGTGTATCAAGCCATTAAACTAATCTCCTTGCGAAAACGGAGAGTTTATTTCTCTCGTCCTACCGATCGGTGCGCTGCTTCACTATACTGCCTATACATTTGATCCATTTTCACATTTTCCATGACTGGAAAACTAGTGATTGACTTTCCAGATTTTCCAAGACACATAGGAATGTTGTTAGAATATTAGAGGTGCGAGTTATTCAAGGGCTGTGTGCGGCATCCACACCTTCCTTAACATAAAAAAGAAAAGTGTCAGACATGACCCTAAGCCAGCCTAATTATACAGGGCTTCCTTCAGAGTGATTAGTCGACGGGTCGAATTTGAAAATATGTACTTTTGCACTTTCCTTACACCCACACCCACACACACCCACACACACACACACACACACACACACACACCCACACCCCATTAGCACAAAATCCTGATGATGAACTGTTACCATATTCAGTGGGCATCTTTTTAACAAACACAGCACGATTGGGTCCTGCCAGAGGCTTTTATTAACCACCTCAAAAATCTAATGAAGTACAAGGCCAATGTGGAGAGTACAGACTGGGCTGAATTTATTAAAATGAAACCCTGTCATCAAAAATAAAGGGAAAAAAGAAGAAAATTGAGGTTGAAAGCCATGGTCATTTGCATAGTAATAGTGTGAGCAGCTGTGGTGAGTTCAGGGGTGTGTAATGAAAGCTACGCCTTAATTACAGTAATTCAGGACAGAAAACCGTTTCCCAGCATCTAAATGCCAACAAATGCTGAATTAAATGTGACGGTTTATTTCTCTTTTCATTTATGTTTATTAGATCTTATTTGGGTTTAAGGTTCATTTTGATTAAGCTGACTGCTGTTGGTCCTTTTTAGACTGGTTATAATTAAAAAAATAATAATAATTTTTGAAGCTTGGATACAAGCAGTAATTGTCATTTAATATTTTATGTTTTTAGAATTTTCTGTGGTTCCCCAGTTACAAAACCAAAATAGAGAAAATAACATGGTGAAACTGTTAAGTCAAATGTACAATCAAAACCATAAAGTTATTATTTTATTATTATTATTTAAAAAGCCTAGTATAATAAGAGAATCCAGTTTTGGGGTACAGAGCATCTGTGTTGTCTTGTTTAGTGTGGTCTATATGTACTTATTGGGTCTTTTTGTTTTATTTCATTCTATTTTTCATGACTTCTATAGACTCATAGATTTATAGTTATTTCACAAATGACTGTAGATGATTTCATTTAGCATATTTTGTGCTTTATCGTGTAAACTTTATCGTGTAAACATTTAATCCATCTATGTAAAGCACTTTGAGAGTTTGCATTCAAAATGAAAAAGTGCTATTAACTGAGAATAAACCTGGTGTCCAGCAAGCATAAGCTACCAATAAAATATATAGCTTATAGCTCTGTCGAATATTTTTTTCATCGTGCCTATTGTTACATTGTCACGATTGTGTCCAAAAATAAACTCTAATGCTTGTGTTTGCGTTTGTGAAACGGTGACGGACTGCAACTCTGAGCTTTTATTCACACTTTCAGCAGGGAGACGCCGAGCTCAGAAAGTGGGTCACCAAACACCAGACACAGATCACCCTTACGCCCCCATGATCCTCATGCAAAATGCACATGCGCGCGCACACACACACACACACTAAGTGACTAGTAATCAAATCCATTTTAAGGAAATGTCAATGCAAATGCAATGTATGCAATGCAAAGTGTAAACCCAGGTGCTTTGAAACTGGCAAATTGGACCAGTCTAGAGAGTTTAGACAGGTCTACAGCTCTCATCTCGCATCTTAAAGCCCCCCAGGTGTGTGTGTGTGCGCGTGTGTGAAACCTGAGCCTTCAACCTGGATAAAACCTGAGGTGTTGTTACACTAGAGCCCAGCTTTCCAGTGTGTCTTTTTGATCCTGAAGACAGAAGAGATGAAAGGACGGAGGCGATTTGTCATTCATGGGAAAAGGAGGACGAGCCTCAGTGGGTGACGAGCTTCAGAATTACACTACGGCCCTCTGCTGTGTGCTGAAGGACAAAAGACTCTCTCTCTACGGGGGGCATAGCTGCATTGCTCTAATCGTTATTAGAGCGCTGTCTGAACAGTTGAATAGTTCTACATTGGCAGGCTTAGCTGTTCTTTATTCTGAGCTTCAGAAATATTCTCGGCAAAGTCGGCTTGAATATCTGAGCAGCTGTGCGTCTGTGTCACTGAGCCCGAGAAAACATGGACGTGCTCAGATGCAAGCGAGATGTGAATGGAGCTCCCCTGTGACAGAGCGAGGACGCTTTTAGGCACATGTTCACTGCTGTCACGTATACGGAGAGAAAACCATTAAACCGGTGTACACACTACCAGCATATAGTATTGCATATTAGCAGATGGTCCGACACACACACACACACACACACACACAGATGGACACACATAGGGACTGCAGGGACTATACGCACAAAAGTGTGTTCAAGCAGGATGGAAAAGCCACTTAATCGCCATTTAGGTTTGTCATCAAATGCATGATTATGCGCTTCATATTTTCAGCAAACAGAATAATTTGTGGCCCGAGGCTCATGTGCACCAAATGTCAAAGAGCTGAACAGCATAATCGCAGCTAACAGAGGAGACGAGCTCATTAACACTGAACACTGCAATTATGCAGAAGCACCTGCTGGCTGGGCTTCTCATGGCTCGCTTGGCTTACTTTTAAAAGCACAAAGAGGCAGCCGAACTAAACGCTCGCTGCTTTCTCAAAGCTAAATGTGACACCTTCCAGCCCGAGACTCGCTCCAGATGCATCAAACACTTAGGTTCAAAAATACACAACAAAGAAGCCATAAAAGGCGAGCAATAACCAGACCATTGCTTGATTAAGTTCAATGTACATTGTCTGTCAAAGGCGCTATAATCACATATTAACAACATCAGGCGCCACAAAGCATCTTTGTTCAGCTGAGTTTCCATTCTAAATTACAGCAATTTCCCTTTGGACAGATGGCAAAGAAACAGGTTATATGAAGCAGCTTGCAAATAATCAAAAACGTACCTCGATCGCTCTGCACTTTACATGCAGTCAAAGATCGACCGAGTCACACTCAGCTAGAACCTACATACAAAGGCCTCCCACAGGCTAAGTGCTTCTATTGAATGATAGAAGATTGGGTGGTGAAAAAAAATAGCAGAACGACCGAGAGAGAAACCGATCCATCATGCATCATCAGAAGAGGGGGGCGTACAAACCGCCTCCTAAGTGATTTAGGAAATCGCTCATGCACATAAATACACATATGCACACACCTATAATCACATGCAGTAATGAGAACAGAAGAGGGAGGTCACCAGACTTGTGCTATGGACATAACAGTTAGAAGACACCATGGCACTCAGAATCAGAAGTGGCAGGCAGGAGCTGAACTACTGGAGCAAAGCATCCGGCTGTGATTTCCATGCGTTTCATCCCCGCTCAACTCATTTAACACCCTTTAACATCTGATTAGGCACCATGAACAAACATGCAAAGCACATCAGTGAGTGACTTTCAGCCTAACCCTGCATTCACGCTGGCAGCAACGCAAAGCAACCAGGCGACCGGATGTCACTTGTTTTCAGCGTCGGTTGGTGAAGTTAAAGTGAGCGTGCCGGGTGGGGCGATATAGTAGTTAAACAAAGTTTCATGTAAATGAGAAGCGAAGTGGGGCAAACATTTTCCGCACTGTGAAACAGCATCCCTTTTTTTGTTTCCTCATCATATTTTCATCCCTAGTCAAAATGGAGAAGTTGACGGTTGCCGTGTCGAACTTTCTTGTCCTCTAGAATTTCTCTTTTCAAATATATTAGGAACATGGGGAGGTAGGTAGGATGGAAGAAAAGAAGAAAGTAGGATGGACTGACAGACAAACGGACAGACACGAAGCATGGAGGCCTCGGATTCACGCTATAACAGCCCGTAAAAGTGCAAAGTTGGGCACGCTAGTCGCACTCTTAAGAAAGAAAGAAAAAAAAACCCTTTAAACTACAGAACCCTAAAAGGTTCTTTAGTTTAAAATAAATAAATCTTGCACCCTAAAAAGTTCTTCCGTTTGTCCCTCTGGGGGTTCTATGTAGAACCCTACAACAGAGGGCTTTTCTTTTAAAAAAGGTACCAACTAGAGCCTCTTTAAAACACTAGAACCCTTAATCATCCAAAGAACCTTTGAGGAACCCTTCTTTCTAAGCCTAAATCCCTATGCACGGATGCAATTTATACGTAAAGCAATACCCCGCCAGAATGTTCCATTCGACTTGTGGTCAAATGGTTGGTTTTGCATACGTTCTATAGTTAGCTGTGTAGTTTGTGCAGCCATTGCACCGGCTAGCCACTATCAAGGAAGGCAAAAAAGAAAATGTTTTGCTGTGTGATTGCAGGGTAAAGAACAAGACAGAACAGAGGAAACAGGTGAGAAAGTGAAAGCGTGCACGATAATAAGACTTGGTAATACGACAGCACTAACTGCAATACACACCAGAACCTCTGTGGTAGACCTCAATAGAATTGAGAGAATGAGTGAGCATGTGTCAGGGTCAGTGTTTAAGTGTGTACAAGGGCAGGCTCGCTGATGATACGGAGTGTGTGAGACAGGTGGTCTGTTCACAGGGACACACACACACTCTCTCTCTCACCACAAAGTTAATTAATTATGCAGACAACCGCATGTGGGCAGTGAGATGGGCAAAAAAAAAAAAGAGAGAAAAATGGTCAGATGAAAACACAAAAGGGATCAGTCGTAAACCGTAATTTGTGTAAAGATCACACAGAAGTACTCTTGTCTGTATGTTAATCTAAAACAATCTCTTTTACCACATGAATATAAGTGGGGCCATTTCTGAGCCCTGGTGACCAGTGGAGGAACAGTACTAATCTGAAAAAGTGGGGGTTTCCCACTGAACAAAATTTTGACTAGATTACAGTCTGTGTTTTAAAATGCATATACAAATCTAGATTTCATTTTAATCATAGTACGCCCAAAATGCCCAGTCTGTCTTTTTTCCCCAATCTTGGTTTTCCCCCAGTCACAGTTTTACAATCACCATGGTTTCACTCTAAAATAAGGGCAACACCAATTTTCCAGAGAAATGAATGTGGAGATATAAAAACCCATCTAGACGCTCGGAGTTAGCCTAAAATAGCCACTCTGCTTATCACTTGGATCAGAAGTACATAAAATGAAAGGAGACAACTGGGATACGAGGCTCAGCTCGTCGCCTTAAAAGTAGATCAGTATCACAGAAGAATCACAGACACAGAGAGAGCGAGAGAGAGAGAGAAATAATGAAGTGTGTACTAAAAGTGATATAAATAAGGACCAAGATGATGGAGAAGGAAAGAAAGGGGACTTGACTTGAGTACAAATCAGCTTGAGAAACTAAGAAAAGCTCATCAGGTGATTATATTACATGCCATAAAAGAGAACCTCAATCAGCCGCTTTTTTTTTCTCCAATTTCATCCTCATCGGTTTGCACTGGTAGTAGTGATGAGCACGAGAAGTAGAACTAATCGAGTACTCGTAACCACCTAATATATAATTCAAATACAACTCGTGATTTGCCAATATATTTTCTTTGGCCTGACATGGAAAAAGGGCCTTATGAGGCTCGTCTACCTCATCATGAGACCCAGCGAGTTTGTTGGTCTGCAGTATAAAATTATAGGCTCATTAATATCCAAAAAATTTTTTTTGCCACTTAGCCCAAAAAGTGCTTAAAATGTTATGGCTCTGATATTAAATTAGTCTTGCTTGATAAAGCAAAAGCAAAATAGTAACTGTTGGCCATCACTTACTGGTAGTTAGTCATAACACTATCCCTGATGCTGTACATGCGCTAACCAAGACCGTGACAAAAACACAACCCTAGACATAATGTGTTTCCTGCACTGTAGTCTATGCTGGCCTTCATACACACAGACAGAGAGAAAGGGGAGGGCACAGAGGCCGAGAGCAGCAGCAGCAGCAGGAGGGAAAGGAGTCAGAGATGCGTCGTGCTCCACTCTCAGCCCTGTTGCTATGCGAGCTGCAGCGAGAATTTGGGAACTAATAACAGGAGGAAGGCTGAAGACCTGCTCCACAAGATAAACACAGATAAAGAGAACTTATCTCACTCTCTCTGCATGCGTGTGTGGAAACAATGTGCAGGGCGTGTTAAAACAGGACAGCACAAGATGCATGCCGATCACGAAGAGTAGAGAAGCAGGGGTAAAGCGCACACAACTTCGAAGAGGCACAAACGAAAGGAGAAATGGAGGTCACGCGCACACAGAAACACACACAACGCAAACAGCAATGGCTTCCCATTACTGCTCATGTGACAGAGCAAATCAAGTTACCTGCCAGATACCGAGACCGAGAGAGATAACAGATCAAACGGAACACCGAGAGAGAGAGAGAGAGAGAGAGGTAGAGCTGTACCTCTTGGATCGACGTAGCATGCTCCTCTCGGGCAGAGAGAAATTGGAGAGCACAGTCCAGAAGGAGTCAGACATGATCCAGGCTCTTCACTATCACCGCTGTCACGCAGAGCTCAAACCCACTGTCTGCCGTGGTGCGACGAGCAGATGAACGACAGCCATGCTAAATGAGTGTGTCTGTGCGCGTGTGTGTGTGTGTCCAGCTGTCAGAATGCTGCCGCTACTGCCTACAACCTGTGACGCTGCTAGAGGTAGTTCTGAGCTGCAGTAGTCTTCCTCACGCTCCCTCCCTCCCTCCCTCCTCTTACACACACACACACACACACACACACACACACACGACAGTCTCTCTCTCTCTCTCTCTCTATATCTGAATGCATGCTATCAGAAGCAGACTGGTCCAAATTCACAGAAACATGCCCAGAAACACACAGCAGCTACACTTCATTTCAATTCCCACAGCTTTACAGAGTCTAAAACCAACACGGTCGTGTGTCAGTGCAGATCAGCACATAAGCACCGAGTCTACGCTGAACTCAAACCAACAGGCAGAGAAATTAGACAGAAATGCTATGCACTGCAATGTTATTTGCCCCAGGAAATTTTTTTTATTAATTCAACTCAATACGAGTCCCTGAAGAAGCTGCCAGGATTAAAGGAGTATTCCAGCGTTTAACATAATCTCCATCTACCGCATCTGTAGCCCATGTACGATTACCACAGACAAGAATTTCAACATGTTTCACTGTACTGAGAAAAAAAATGGAAAACCTGTTTAGTTGAAACTCATTTATAATGGAAGTCGAAGGGCAGTTGTTGGGGCAGTCAATAAATGTTAATGCAAAACACGTTTTTTTTTTCAGAATGCCTTCAGAATTCTTTTTTTTTAAAGGACCAATTTGTTATTATTTATAAACACCTTCCACCTGATCAGGCATGGTTACCGCAAAACCTTTAGGAAAGCTTAACTGAAATAACTTTTTGCTGTATTGCTCCAGTGTTGGAAAGTTGGATAAGAACATAAGAACAGCTTTGGTAAGACTTTCTCTCGTGTCGGTCTCATCCTAAGGCCTTTATTGTTAAAGTGCCACGGTTGCAGTTTTGAATTCGCCTTACATAGTCACGTATTTTAAACGTTTATTAATGGAATTCAACAACTGCTTCTATTATAAGTGAGTTTTTCATGGAAACAGATTTTTCAGTATTTTCTCAGTGCAGGGAAACGTGTCGAAATTGTTGCCCGTGGTAAACATGATGCAGACGCAGATAGAGATTAGGTTGAAAAATGCTGGAGTATTCCTTTAATGCCTGAACGGACACGAACGCCCGCATACATTTAACACTCGCACATTATTTCATTCTTCTGAAAGTGATGTGAAACGATAAGAAGTCTTACATGGGATTATTTCTGGAATGTCCATGTCCTTATAATCATCCTCATATGCCAGATAAGACGTGGAATGGGGTTGGATAAGGGAAGAATAAAGCTGGATTTAGGGTGAGACAGTAATGTTGAGATGGATGCAGGGTAGTGTGAGGATTGAGGGATGTTATGGTGGCGTGACAGAGCTAGTTATACTGTGTGTGTGTGTGTACAGAAGTAGAAGCATCCAAGCGTGGAAAAGCACCGTCACCTTGAGACGGCTCACCGCAGGCGCTACACACAGACTAAATCACATCAAGCAGAAAAGGATAACACACACGCAATCACACACAACTCCGACACAAGATAGAGGCAGAGAAATGGGGGACAAAACAGGACAGAAGGACAAATGAAGCTTATAGCTGACTTTAAACATCAGTGAAATACTGAAGGTCTATTAAAAAATGTGTCAGCCCAGGCTTCGGTGTAAAAGGCACTATAAAACATTTAATGCAGCAGAGCACATTTGGTGTTGCGCTGTAAATTTGACGTGTGTAATTAAGTTACATCTGTAGTGCTGACTAAGTTTAACAGGTCCAAAATGAAAATAAAAATAAACACGTATAGGCAATACATGCTCACGCTATTACTGTCTGCCGCCTCATCGGGGTGCTATAATTTACCGAGGCATAGGTGAAGGTTACAGCAGTTCAAAAGTTAAAATCGCTATGAATTACATCAAATGAGTCGCCTATAGCATGTCACCAAAAAACAACAACCTGTACCTACTTATTTAATGTAAGCAGCAGTTTTTTCAGCTCGGCTGTGTTACTGTGTTTTCATTTTAAATGGTTAACCAGAGAAGCTGCACTTTCACATTTATTTGTCATATAAACAGTGAAACGAAAGTAAAGCTGCTTTTTTTTCGGAGCCTTACTCTTTTGGCTTCCTGCACACTTGCAGCTCGGTGCTAGCAAAGCCAGTGACGTGACAGCCTCTATAAACTCTATCCATAGTCATCTATTCATCTTTGGCTCTTTGGCTTTAGGATCCTTACAGCCTACTAGTAGCCTATTTCTTCCAGATATTCAACCCCAGTTGTTTTTAATTCAGATCTAAAGTTAAACTTTAAAAAAAAAAAAAAGTTTTTTTTATTTTAGTCTAAAGATAGAATAAAACGTGACACATTTTTCTTCTGCAAGTTATTATTGGCTAATATTATGTTCTATCCTGCCTGCACATGCATGGTGGCGCGGTCAACAAAAAAAAATCTGAATATTTTTTTTGCAAAATCAATGCAGGGTTAATTTTCATTTGCGAGTTAATCTCAGACTAAACGCCGTGCTGCTTGAGACACAGGGGAGGACAGCAGGGTGTTCAAACCTTACCTCCAGAAGAAGGGGTTGGGGGAGCTGAGGCCAAGGGGCGGAGCAGAGGCAGGGCCCGGGGCACAGGCGGCCTCTTCTGGCCCTCCACAGTGTGACAGGCGCAGGGAGGAGGAAGAGGAAGATGTGGGGCTGAGGAGGTGCTGTAGGAGGCTGCTGTTGCCGTGGCAACGGAACTGAGCCGTTGGCCAGATTCTAGTAACGCGTGGCACCGTGAAGGGAAGAGAAGGTGAGGGCAAAATGACTAGTCACATGCTGACTGGGAGTGTGTTTTTGTGCGAGCAGGTGTGCATGAATCTCTCCATATCTGCTACACAACACTGTCCTCTTGCAGTGTGTATAAAGGCATACTGACCTAAAGCATGAGCTCTGTGGTTCGTAAGCATGACCACACTGCAAGCTCGGAGGTTTGCAACTCAAGACCTTGCGTCTCCTCTTAAAGCCAGCGGTGTGAAATAAAACCTGCTGGAGCCCATTTCATGATATCACGAACTGAGCTCATACAGAACGCTCACTCCCCAAATCGTTTTAATTAAAATACATCACTGGGAAAGTCCATGTTTCAAATGGAAAAATCCAGATCAGCCTTCCAAGAGCAGTTAACCATTTAAAATCCTGCTTTTGAGTTCAGGGGTACTTTAACTCCTTGGCCCTTAATATTGAGGGGTTTCTAAACAAGTCAGTGCTTATGACTGGGCTTCAACACAGGCAGCATATTTAACAGACCTGGCAAGGGTAAAGGGCACCACTATGGGCAGAGCTGGAAAGAGGCCTCGCTGATGGGTGTGAAACTCCAGAATAAATAGACAGGAACAAGTGATGCTGACCGGGCACTGACCTCAGAGTCAGTACTATAACGAGACAGACAGAGCCATGATAGGGATTTCCCTCTCCTGGTTTTTCTCTGTGCTGCTCTGGCTAATGCTCATGTTAGGAGGATTTAAGTCAATACCTGTCAATCAGCACTGTGGATTCGAGCTGATGCCCTCAATAATGTAAGGGAGACAAGAGAGGGGGTACACATCCCGTTATAGACGAACTAGCGCATATCAGGTGTGTTCTGGTTTAATGCTGTCTTTAAATGCCCGTCGGGTGGGTCCTACTTGGAAAGTTGTAATTATGAAGCGTTTGAAGCACCCTGATCTATTTTGGTATCCTAACATTTTCCCCTATTTTGAAAATCTATGGAATGCAGCCAACTGTGGCCTAAATAACGACTACTAAAAGGAACTGGTATTTATTCATGAATAAATAAATGTAAAAAAAAACAAGAGTGAATCACTGAAATGATTATTTCCTCTGCTGTAATGAAATGGTAAAGGTCAATAACTAAGCGGAAACACAGCTATTAAAACCATTTCCAAAGCTCCCACTTCGTAATTACGACTTGAAGAGACGTGCAACCTTTATGTTGAGAACTCGTGTACAATAATTCCAACAGTTTATGAAGGTAGCAACAGTCTATATATATATATATATATACACACACTGAGCCTCTTACTGTATGTGCAGGTGGGGTGCTCCTGCTCTCTCCTTCCTTTTCTTCATGCCTGCTATGGTGTGATGGGATCAGTTAGCAAATGTAAGAATGCTAGAGCGCACTCAGCACTAACTAAATAGACTAAAGTTGTTTCTGCCTTAAGACCATGACCAGCTGGGTCAGTCCATACAGTTGTGATGATGATGATGACAGGAACGGTAGTATGGGGACTACCACTTGCAACGATGACCTCCAACATTTAGCATGTCTAAAATCCGTGTGACCAGAATTAACTTTAGCGAGCTGTAGAGAGTTAAAGGAGAAAGCCGCTGGATCAAGCTGAGGTCTGACCCCAGTCTGTGAGGATGTCCATAACCCATAGGCAGTTTTTGAGTGACAATATCAGCCAAATGTGATCTCCAGCTGTGGACGTCGTTGGTTTATGAAATCTCAAATCCATTTCTCTCCTTCACCACCAATGGCAGGCTTAAAAAAAGGAGACGTTGGGGGTGTAATCGAGAGACTGAGGCAAAGAAAGCTGGAGAGTGAACAGTTCAGTACGCTAATGCTGCTGTTGCCTCCCTCTCCTTCTCCCGTACACACACGGCTATTGGGAAGAGGGCGCTCTCATGATATCACAAGACCCAGGGGGAGGGGGAGGGTCTGCAGCTGTCGTTCACCACTCACAGCGTCCATCTCCGTCCAAACACTGCCCAGAACCAAAAGAACATCAACTCCCTTTCCACCATTCCCGGCACACAGTCGGCTATTAGCCAGGAGTCAGGCTGAACAATAAGAACGATAAGAAGCTCCACTTTGACCACTGGAGCCTCCACGGTTACGCCAGACTGATTATAACACTGACATACAGAACAGGCTAATGCAATAACACTGAAATACGATCTATAACTGTATATGAAGTTTAAATGACTGTGTGCATGTGGCTCTCTGATTGATTGAGTTAGAATAGAAGGCTTTAGATTTGATTAAGTCTTTAATGCAGGCCTGCAGCTTTGCGGGTTTAGCTGGATGAATAACCTCGATGAACTTGTGCAGTGCAAGCCATTCTGCCCTTCTCCGCTAGCTACAGCACTCCACGCCATAACATCAAATATCAATCAAATACATATTCACATACTCGCACAGGGAGGAGACAAACCAACAGGTCATCATAAACACCAATCCTAAGAGTGTATTGTATTCCTACACATCAGCTGTATACACACTAGAGGCAGACAAAAAAATCATTTCCACGATTTACGATATGCGCCACAATATTTAGTTTTGCGAACAAATCGGCAACAAAACAGTAGAGCCATGTTAGGAAAAACAAAGTTCAGGGATTTTCGTATTAAATTGTTTAACAAGGAAAGGGAGGGAAAAATTAAACAAAAATAATTTTAACATCCAATCAGTTACTTGTTTCAGTGAGTAACAAAAGATCCACAAAATCCGCAATGTTTAGAAAAGTGAATCGTAATGTTAATAATATTGCGATATTGATATCATATTGGCATATCAGCTCTGATGCACATTGTACAAAGCAACATCAGGGTACCTCATAAGGGTTCAAACCGCATTCAGTGGCTGCAGCAGGATAAAAATAGGCCAGCAGAGTATTAAAATATGACTGCAGCAGCAGAGATACTCAGCTGTTAGAGAATACGTCCTATCTGCTACAGCCTGCACCCTATTCACCTCTGACTCGCCTCCTGACCTCTGATGCACCCTGTACACCAGCATTATTACCACACTTCCCTAGGTCTTAGAAATGTATATTTTACTAATTTGCGGGGGAGAAAAAAAACCCCCCAAAAACCCACTAGACCCCTTGTAGGAATATTACTATACTCCCCTGTTAAACTCTCTTCGTAACAGAGCGCACATCACCCAAGGACAACCAGCAAGGAGTAACATCCTAATTCTCTCCAGTCATAATTCTTTAAATAATACGATTAAGCACTACTCGGAAAGTAAGCCCATTATGTTGTGGTTTCTCAGAAGAGATAAGTTTAGACAAGCTGAGTTAATAATAGCAGTTGGCTGCTCTTCTCTGACAGGAGCACATTTGAAAGTGTTCCTCCCAAGTTTTTCCTCAAGATGTTACAGACGAAGATTCATGAAACAGCACTGGATTCAATAATGATTTAGCCTAATCCATATTACAGTCGTGGCCAAAAGTTTTGAGAATGACACAAATATAAATTTTCTCAAAGTTTGCTGCTTCAGTGTTTTTAGATCTCTTTGTCAGATGTTACTATGGTATACTGAAGTATAATTACAAGCAT
>JAOUQW010062337.1:0-14312 GCA_028565825.1 Olivaichthys viedmensis
GCTTTTCATTAGTCATTTAGATATTAACTGCTGTGGGGTAGGTAGAGGTTTTTGCCCACATTTCATATATGATAAAAAAATTAAAAACGCAAAAAGTGGAGATACATGTTTTTCATTGGACAGCGACGATATGCAAATTGCACCTGGTTTCATTATAAAAGACATTGCCATTGGTTGGGAAGATTTCATGTAACAAGTAACAATCATGGTGAAAGTGAAGGAGCTTTCTATAGTTCTCATGGACAAAATTATTAAACAACACTCAAATGGAAAAAGCTACAGAGCCATTGCAAACACCTTAAACATCCCTGTCAGTACAATTGGTTCATTAATATGCAAGTGGAAAGTTCATTGAACCACAAGTAATAGTTCCTGGACAGGTGCGCCACGCAAGATTTCACGACGCGCTCTCAGACTAACGATAAGGAAGGTAAGAGAGAAGCCAGCAGTCACTTGAAAAGAGTTGCAGTACAGCCTGAAAGCAGCAGGAGCAACAGTTACACAGAGAACAGTAAGAAATGAACTGCACCGCCATCATCTACGTTTCTACACCCCTCACAAAACTCCTCTTCTGAAAAAGACGCACAGAGGCATGTCTAAAATTTGCACACGAGCATTAAGACACATCAAAACTCTTTTGGAACAATGCACTCTGGTCAGACAAAACAAAAATAGAACTCTGACAATAATTCAGCTCATCATGTTTGGAGAAGGAAGGGTTGTGCGTATGATCCCAAGATCACCATACCCACAGTAAAGTACGGAGGTGGGAGAATCATGATATGGGGCTGGTTCTCTGCAAACGGTACTAGGGCATTACACGTCATCGAAGGAAACATGAATGGAACGATGTACCGGGACATATTAGAGGAGAATTTAATCTCGTCGACCAAGAAACTGAAGCTTGATAGAAGATGGACGTTTCAACAAGATAACGACATACAGCCAAAATAACTCAAGACTTGTTTCTAAAAAAGAAGGTGAATGTACTTACATGGCCTAGCCAATCTCCTGACTTGAATCCCATTGAAAATTTATGGAGTAGTTTGAAATTGCGAGTCCATCACTCTTGTAACCTTGGGGAATTGAAGATGGTTTGCCAAGATCCACAATGCTGCAAAAGCTAATTATTTCTTACCACTGAGCAGGGTATACTCTGCCAAAATATCCACTATATCTATGGGGGAATCTGTCCAATAACATGAAATAACCAAAAAAGGAAATTATAAAAAAAACAATAACTTGCATATAACCAAAGCTACAGGCACGCAGAGCATTAGAAAGGACCAATGCAAAAGAAGGCAAAGCCAAGTCCATCCCCAGCAAAGCTACCCCAGCAGAGTAGAACCTAAGCTGTGTCCCATCAATGCAAAGCCACCCCAAAGGGAGAATAAGCAAGGTCCCTCTCGGGCAAAGCAGCGGCAGCGATATCCTAAGAAAAAGAAAATAATACTTTTACTTTTTAAAAATCAACATTACATCAACCATCAGCCAAATATGACAACAGGACACCACACCTCCCACTCCAGGAGGAAGAGATTAAAAAAATAATAATAATTTACCTCGTCCAGCACTGAGAGATAAATTTCAAGGCACCAAGTCACCAGATCTTAATAGACCCTATACCCAAAACATAACATTGTAGTTTAAATAAAAAAAGTCAAAACACCCATTAGTCACTAAATAAAACACAGATACTGTACATCCCAAATCCCATAACAGGGGATATAAATCACCTTCTATTAGACCCAGTCATATCCTGACAAAATAAAGTCACTAGGCACTTAAAAATCAGCAGCTACACCACCTGATTGGAGCAGAGGTTTACATTTACATTTAAAGGGAACCACAATCTCACCTAATATACATGAATTTGAGCAAATTGAAACCTGAAAACCTACCTCAACGCAGCTGACGCAACACACAAAGGTTCATATAACCATTTTTATTATTAATTGAAAACATAGTAATAATAATATTCCAATCTCCCCTCAGGGGCTGTTTGAATTTTGGACAATGAACATCAAGAAACAAAACCCAATCAAGCCATCATGGAAAGGATCAATTAGACTTTTTCTATTAGATAACTTTTCACATGTCTTGATAAATGCATTGTTATAGCTTGAACTATATCATAAAAGATATAATAATCATAGAAGGTGAAACTGACAAATATACCAAACATACATATGCAGCAATAATAATAATAATAATAATAACAATAACAAAAGTGCACTGCTATATATTCCTCATCTGCTTATAAAAGTGTGCTGTTACATTGTAGGTATACAAGAGCTTTGAGCATTTTGTGTCCTAAACTGGCTCTGTGAGGTCTCATTATAAGCCCACCACAATTAAAAACTCTTTCAACGAGGGCAGAGGAAGCAGGTACAGATAACAACTTCTTAATGTTAGGCTCAAAATAAAATGTGTTCATTGATTGGATACTGAACGAGAAGTGCAGTGACTTGTTTTTCCTCAAGAGCTTTGAGCATTTTGTGTCCTAAATGGGCTCTGTGAGGTCTCATTATAAGCCCACCACTATAAAAATCTCTTTCAACGAGGGCAGAGGAAGCAGGCCATGAAGCTGTAATTGCCAACAATGGCTTTGCAACAAAGTACTAATGTTATTAATTTGTGGTGTCTGAATACTTTTTTCCCTGTCAATTTGTTTTTTTATACATCTTAACTTATGCTTATAAATACATACTTTTTTGTTCATATAAATACAAAGTCAAAAGACATTATTTGTGTAAATTTGAAGTGGATATATGCACTGGAAGTGTATTAAAAACAAAAGTGTTTGAATACTTGTTTCCCCTCACTGTATGTAATGTTTAATGTGTACCTGATAAAATGTCCAGTGTTGTCCGGTGTACCGAATAACTCAGTGCACATGTGCCGTCTTATAAAATTTATATACAGAGATTAAAGGATAATGATTGTGGACTTACTTCCATTGCACTATCCTCCATTCCTTGATTTCTGTAAGAAATACATGACATTGTAGGAACATGCAAATCACTGCATACATAAATACTATTTTTTCCTGAAGAACATTCTCAGTGTTAAACATTAATATGTAATAGAATATCTAATGGGATGTGCTACCTACTTTCTATACCCAAATTTTTGTTTGCAATATTTGATAATAATTATATTTACAGAAAACCATGTAGTATGGGTTTGAGTTTATTCATTAATTTAACACCTGAATTTAATTTACATTTTTTTATTAATTTATCCCTTGGGCAGTACGGTGCATGTTGCATGAGTTTGTCACATGACTAGAGTCCTTTACATAGTCAGGGACAAATAGGATGATTAGGAATAGTAATTAATAGGTTAGAATTTCTCTAGTTAATTGATATTATTTCAATACAACAAAGTAATAACATATTAGATAATTGCATTTTAATTTAAGTTCATGTTGCTGTTAGTCAGTGAATAAATATCCTAGTCAGTACAATAAAGAATTCTTACATACCCACTCTGACGAAGGCATAGCATGAGATCTCACCCATACTATTATTCAGCTTTATGGTGTATTTCCCTTCATCGCTCTCCTGAGCGTTTGCAATTTCCAAGACACATGTTTTACCCAATCTTTTTACAGTGTGCTTGCCTTCCACACAACACAATTTCTGGCCATCCTTTTCCCATGTTACTGTTACATATTCTGTGTTTGCCTCACAACGAAGAATAATATGATCTCTGGGTGCAACTTGTTTATCAGCCAGATTTGTGATGAATTCTATTGGACAGATAATAAAATAATTTTAATATAAAAATGATGACAAACAGACATGGAATGTTTGAGTAGATGTGTTCATGTTCAGGGTCATGCTTTATGGTTCCAGTGAAAATGTTCTCATTGACCCCTTTCTACAGACATTGTAAAGTCCCTGAGTGCCACATTACTACAGAGATTGGTGTTTTCCTGATTGACCACATTCAACTCATGTCCTAACTACCAAGCTCTTTATGAGTTTAATTAATCAATAAAATTTACTCTCGCCAACTGTCCCAGCACTCAATTAAAAAGGAGTGTAGTGGCACCTTTTCGTAATTTTACCTTCCATATACATATATATAAAACTAAAAGAGTGCATCAGGTAGCAGTAAATCTAACGTGCACAGGATACGGCTGTTTTGTTTCATTGTTGTTTAAAAATTACTTGGCTTAAACCTCTTCTGATATACAAAAAATTCATTACTAAAAACATGTTGCATGCAAACACTGTACATCACAGCATTGATGAGTACAGTATTGTCTAGTTTAATATTAATGTAATATGGAAACTAAATTTAACATTAGACTGTATGTTTAATTAAATCCTTCAGCCATTTTGTGTTACATACCAGGTTTGGACTGAGATGATCCCATGTTTGAATCTATATCGAAGAAAGAAGGCTATATTATGAATTAATATTAATTTAGATACTGAATCTATAGCAAAAGCACTGTTAACACTTAGACTGTTGGCGTTGCATACTGTAGATATCTAATAAAGATAAGGTAAAAGTAAGTGACACAGAAATGACAAATAGAAATTAAACTGGGTGGCATCATGCTGTTATCTCTGTAATAAATCAAAAGTTAGTATATGAGTGTGTGAGGAGAGGCCAATCTGTTCAAAACTGAAAGTATCTGTAAGGTTGTAAGAGAATTAGTACAGCTGAGAAAAAGATCAAGTAGGGTTTTGTTTTGTTTTTTGTTTTTTTACATTAATCTAATATGTAAATTTTCTTATTTAGGAACCCCTGCACCAAGATGGTGAGTAGCTCGCAATAATATTTTTATAACAAACTGAGACTAGTAGTATAGCCCAGGCTAGCACATTGTTTATGCTAATACGCTATATTACATTAATTATTTAGAAACTCCTACATCAAGACAGAGCTTGACTTACCTTTATAAGAAGCATGAAATGTTCCTGATGTCTGTGTGTCAATCTCGGTCTGCTGTTCTGTGTCTGCAGCCCTCGGTCTGTCCTCCTGTTTAAGTGCTTATTCTACTTTTACTTTCACTTCTAGGTGTGGGGGGAGTTTCTGTGAAATCTAAAGTAAACATCAGCATATTCTTATAAGGTGCTTATAATGTGCTTCTAACCATGAGAATATGGTCAATTTGTTAGTTTGTTTGATTATTTAGCATGAAACTAATTCTCAAATGTTCTTCATAATGAGCATGATTTATACTTTATGAGGGATTTAACTAAGTTGACTAAGGGCATGTCACGGGTGCTACTGTGGTAACTTCAGCGCATTAACTGTGCAATTCTTATGTTTCTGTTTAGAAATTATATTAGTTCACAATAACATATAAAGGAGATAAATTTCATGATAAACATTTGACCTCTTTTATTTAGCAATAACAAAGCTTGCTCTTGCTGGCGATTGCTGTGATTTATTTGCACTGTAAACGAGGCTGGATATAATGTTCTCTTTAACTGTTCTTTAATCTGAGCCCTGTTCTGTAATTCAGCAGTGCCCAATGGCAGATGAGAACTAAAAGTTGTGAGAGAACAGAGGGAGGACACTGCACTAGCCGTACCATTCTATTAGTCCGAGGAATTTACAGGGCCCTGTTGTTTTGATTGTCACTCCATGCATCATAACAAAATGTTAACCTGAACTGTCAGAGTCAGTTTGTTACTGTGTGTACATGTTTTTCATTGGACAGCGATGATATAAAGGAGAAAAACTTCCTTATAACCATTTGACCACTTTTATTTATCAATAACAAACCTTGCTTTTGCTGGCTATTGCTGTGGTTTATTTGCACTGTAAACGAGGCCGGATATAACTTTCTCTTTAACTTTTCTTTAATCTGAGCCCTGTTCTGTAATCCAGCACTACTCAGAGGAGCCAAAGGCAGATTGGAACTAAAAGTTGTTCGAGAACAGAGGGAGGATATTGCACTAGCCATGCCATTTGATTGGTCTGAGGAATTTACTGGGCTCAGTTGTTTTGATTGTCGCTCCATGCATCATAACTAATTTGCATAAACTTGAGAAAAACTTATACCACAAAATGTGTCAAATTGTTAACCTGAACCGTCAGCGTCAGTTTGTTACTGTGTGCAGCGATTATTGATTGCTTAATGTTTAATGATTTTGGTTTGATGTAGTACTTTTCGTCAGACTCTAAAGGGTAAGTCAACCCAAAAAGATTTTTTTAAACACATTCATATACAGGATTGTTGGTGTATTGAGTTAATACAAGTGACTAGTTCAACAGAAAATGTATTATGTTAATAAACATATTTTTACCAGTCATATCATGGCTCATGCTCCCCCTACAAGCTGAAAATTCTGTTGTCAATCTGTATCTATAGCTCCACCCCAATTTGTGATGCAAATCCAAATTCCAAATGAGAAAGCAGATGCACAGCTCTGAGCCACAAGTCTCTTTCACATCTAAAATATAAAATATGCTCTAAAATATGATGTTCCTGAGCTGCCATGAGTCACCCTAAAGCCTGTAATATTAATTAACACTAATACAATGTCAGAACTGTTAGGTCTGTTTTGGCGAGAATTTTCATATTTATATGTCATACGCCATCTGAGATACGTCGCACATACCTTAGTCATGAAATAAGTCCAATTACACAGTGATAGGCGAGAGCTGGCATCCAAACAGGGGAGTGAGAGAGTGTAATATAATACTACAGTAAGATGAGAAAGGATTCAGCAGTGATGAAGTTATAACTTTTTTTTTTTTTGCTGAACAGCTAATGAATGATCGCCAGCCAACTTATCCTTATTGTGAAATTTTTATCGTTGTGAAGTTGTGAACTTCTTTGCTGTGTTTTAGCTAGCGCCCTAACAAGTATTTGAAACTGGGTTATATCGGGCGAGAGTGAGTCAATTGAGACTACTTCTCGCCTTTGGTGTATTCCATCCACAGATGTGTGTCTTTTTATCATCTGCTCTGTTTTAGTTAGCTGGCTTGTGGCTAATGGTGCGTGTTTGCTGTTTCTCTGTAGTCTATGTATTTTTAACTCAGTTATAGTTAAGTTTAAAATGTTAGCCGATCAATAAAAACAATAAAAAATGTATTCTTGTAACACTTCTGTAATAATGAGGAGTAATAATTTAATATAATAATTTTTTTCCTTTCGTTGGAGGCGTGGCTGAGCTCCCAAACGCCGTTGGAGGCGTGGCTGAGCTCCCAGACGCCGTAGGAGGCGTGGATGAGCTCCCAGATGCCGTAAAAGGAGTGGCAGAGTTCCCAGACGACGTGGAGGGTGGCCCCCGTGCGTCCTGCTCTGCCTTACTGCCAAACCCCAGGGAGGACGTCATCGCACCGCCCCCGGGCTTTGGGGACGATGACGTTCCTCCGCCCCCTGAGCAAGGGGAGGATGTCGTAGCACCGCCCCCGGGCTTCGGGGACGACGACGTTCCTCCGCCCCCCCGAGCATGGGGAGGATGTCGTAGCGCCGCCCCCGGGCTTTGGGGACGACGACATTCCACCGCCTCCCGAGCATGGGGAGGACGTCGTAGCGCTGCCCCCGGGCTTTGGAGAGGTCGACGCCGCCGCCAAGGAGGTCAGCACTCGGCCCCCGAGCGTCGGGAAGGGCGATGCCACCTGGCGTCCAGACACCGGGGAGGGTGGTCCCCGGGTGTTCGTCACGCCGTTGCCGAAGAAGTCACCGTCCAGCCTCCGGGCCGCAGGCCCCCTGCCTTGGGCCAGCCTCCTGGCTGCCACCCGGACAGGGAAGTAGGCCCCACGGGCCTGGGGCCCCCACTGCCTTTGGAGGCGCTGTGAGAGCCACAGCTGTGTGCGGGACTTAGCGTGGCGGTAGCCTAGGCAACGGCAGCCACATGCGCGACCACGCGCATTTGTTTATGTTTGTTCCCTCGTCCTTGTCTCGTGATGTGTTTGTCCCCACCTGCATGTTGTTTGTTAGCAATCATTAAGTGTTTAAATACCCGCTTGTTTCCGTCCTGTGTTGTCTTTCTTTGTGTGTGATTACCATGCCTGTCACGGCGTGCTTATTTTGTGTTTCAACCCTGTGTTAGCGAGTTCAAATAAAGTATGTTGTTTGTGCAAAGCGGCTTCGTGCTTGTGTCCGCACCCCCATGCCTACACATCGTGACATCAGCCAGTTAGTGGAAACAACCGTAAAGCTTCGAGTTTTAAGTCCATTTCAGCTTGCGGTCCAAATCAAATGGAATGTTTTTATTGCCATGACGTCGGTCATCTTATTGAGATGTGTCCAAAATTGAAAAAAGTCTAAATAAGTAAAATCTTTGCCTATACCTGTTTGGTACAAGAGTGGCGGTCATTGAATTGTAAATATGGAGGTGCCCGTCTTTTTTTGTATACCCATTCATTTTGAAGGGAACAGTTTCCTTCTCTGGGAAGAAGGAATACAGAGCTCCACTAATATTTTGGCTATACGGCGCAGCACATTCTTATTTTTGCAACTGTTAAATTTTTCTGTTGTTAGCTTTTGTGGTACTGAGGTATTAGGCCAGGGAATTGGGTTGGATATACAGTTCTTTGCCTTATGTTAGCTTGCAATAAAGTATATATCGGGCCAATTTAACATGGTAGCATTGGTGGCTCTCTGCCTTTAAAAGACGGGGGGAAAAGCGCTGGCGAAGAGGACGTAGAGGACTCTCCCTCCCATCTGATGCAGCTGGAAGTGCCACCTGACCAGAACCGACCCTCCTCGCTTGAGTTAGCACCTGTTGATCTAGTAGCTTTATGTAGGCAACCAGAAATTCTTCCTCATTATTTAAAAAAATAATTAATATTGTATGATGTTATACGACTATATTAATGTTCCTCACCTCCTTTACCCAATTATTTTACAAACATGACAGACTGCATGGCACAAACAAATTTAAGCTGATTTGACCTATTCTGGATAGAATTATTTTTCAAATGGGCTGGGGACCTTTTAGGCTTGTGGGCAAGCTGTAAACCCAAAGTGATATTTGTCTGTTTACTCCTGGTTACGTATTTTAGGTAAAACTTACAAAGGTGGAAACCAACAAAATAAAATCGTACAAGAATAGCTAACTAGTTCAATTAGCATTAGCAATTATATTCTGATTAAATTGTCATTTAGGAGGTGGGGAAGCCCAGTTGATGGATGACAACAATGTGGGAACAGTGCTGTTCAATCCATGTATTATTACAGTATATGGAATGCTCCATATTGATGTCTGTCAGTTTTGGCAGTAGAATGATATCAAAATAAGTTCTGATTATTTTGTGTATTTTTTAATTTCTATGTTGTCACGAATAGCGGCGGAGGCAGGACACAAGTGCAAGCCGATCAACAAACATAAATTTTATTCTAACCAACATAAGCGACACATACAGACACGTAACATTAAACAATCAGGAACAAACTGGACGGGGACAGGAGGGCTTCTTAAACACTTACTGATTACAGACAAACGACACGCAGGTGGGGACAATCACATGATGAGACAGGGAATCACAAACACAATCAGTCAACAAAGAGCGCGTGGCACACATCGCCATAGCAACCGCCATGCTGAAAAACACCATAATGAAAAAGCATAAAGATGTTTTCACTATGTTTTTTAAATATATTAGAAAAAATAAAAAAACTGTATTTAGACCCTTGGCTATGACACTTGAAATTGAGTTCAGGTGCATCCCATTTCTAGTGATCATCCTTGAGATGTTTCTACAATTTGATTAGAGTACATCTGTGGTTCATTGAGTTGATTGGAGATGATTTTGAAAGGTGCACATCTGTCTATATAAAGCCCCACAGCTGACAGTGAGTTGTCTGTTGACCTCTGAGACATGATTGTGTTCAAGGCACAGGTCTGGGGAAGGGTACCAAAAAATCTCTGCCGCATTAAAGGTCACGAAGAGCAGAGTGGCTCCCATCATTCTTAAATGGAATTAGTTAGGACTCCAGAAGTCCTGTGCAGAGATTGGAGAACCTGCCAGAAGGAGAACCATCTCTGCAGCACTCCCCCATCAGGCCTTTATGGTAGAGCGGCCAGATGGAAGCCTCTCCTCAGTAAAAGGCACATGATGGCTTGCTTGAAGTTTGCCAAAAGGCACCTGAAGGACTCTCAGGCCATGAGAAACAGGATTCTATGGTATGATTAAACCCCATCTGGAGGAAACCAGGCACTGCTCATCACATAGCCAATTCATCCCTACAGTGAAGCCCAGTTTGTTGGGATCAATAGATAAATAGATCAAAGTACAGTAACATCCTTGAGGAAAACCTACTCAAGCGTGCTCAGGACCTCAGTTTGGAACGAAGGTTCACCTTCTTACACGACAATAACCCGATATGCATAGCCAAGACAACGCAATGGAGTGGCTTTGGGACATGTCTGTGAATGTCTGAGAATAGCTGAAAATAGTGAAACAATGATGCTCATCCAACCTGACAGAGCTTGAGAAGTTCTGCAAAGAAGAATGTGTGTGAAATCCAGGTGTGCCAAGCATTCTGGATGTCTCAAGTCATAAGACTTAAGACTGTAATTGATGCCAAGTACCTTGCTTCAACAAAGTAATGAGTAAAGGGTCTAAATATTTGTGTAACTGGGTTATTTCAGTTTTTTTTAATGATAAACCTGTTTATGCTTTTTCATGACAGTATATTTGCAAATTGATAAAGAAACATTTGATCCATTTTAGAATAAGGAAGTGAGAATAACAAAATGAGGAAAAAGTGAAGAGGTCTGAATACTTTCTGAATGCACTGTACAGATCATTTAACAGTTGCCTGACTTAAGGAATAAATATTAAAAATTTTAAGTAATTTAAAAAAAGCATTTCTCTATTACATCATCATTATTATTATCACCATTATGGCATTTAAATTATACTATTGTAGATCAGCTCTGTTGGCCATTCTTATAAATGTGGATGAAATGGCATTGTTTCCAGTAGGATTGCAATGGCATTACTATGACAACATTTCATTATATAGACATGAATGTTTCATAAATCAACCAACAAACCAATATCTGTTTCAGATTTTATTTAATATTTTATGTTACTGTATGTTTTGACAATATGGCAGCCTGTTCTAGTGCTAACTTACTGCAGGACATCACTGTTTACAATAACTACATTAGTACTGTGTGATTTCTTATAAAAGCCTGAACAATTGGTAAATGCACTGACCACATTAATACAAGATGTTCAAGTTAACAAGTATGAAATCTAGTACAGTATATTACAGTTCAAATTAGCTAAATATAGTGATCCACAATTTGTACATAGCTGTATTATATACAGTTTATACTGATTATATATTAGTTTAGTTTACAATGTAGCCACATTTGCTCTAGAAAAATATATATAAGCCAAAAAAGCAGAGCTCGTGAATCCAATAACACAAGGTGTACGAGTGGAAAGTGAATGTTTTTTTGTGCTGAATCGATGAATGACTCTTAGGTGTGTGTGCGCATGTGTGTGGGGGAGTGTGTTCACACAGATTGGATGAATGACTCTCAGGTGTGTGAGTATGCATGTGTGTGAGCATACATGTCTGCGCTGGGAAAATAGAAGACAAAAACCCTTTGCTCTGCTGGTTAAGAGACGGCGTGTTTCCCTTTCGGCCGCAGCTGCCGCTGGCCTGAATATATCGGCCCGTAGGAGTGCATGTGTGTGTGGTGGGACTGGAAACCAGGATTTGAACCTTTTACAGGTTAGAATACAGAGTTTGCCATTTGCGCTGGTGTGTGTGTGTGTGAGGGTGTAAGTGTGTGTGTGATTGTGTGTGTTTAAGTGCATCAACGTTAATCTCATGTAGTTCAGTCGGAAGCCCTGTGTGTGTGTGTGTGTAAGTGTGTATGTAGAACTGTTGACCAGTTCCTTAGTTGTTCTGAGCTGTGTGTGCGTGTGCGTGTGTGCGTGTGCGCGTGCGCGTGTGTGTGTGTGTGGGGGGACTGTTGACCAGTTCCCTAGTTGTTCTGAGCTGTGTGTGTGTGTGTGTGTGTGTGTGTGTATTAGTGAATCAACATTAACCCCATGTAGTTCAGTCGTAAACTGTGTGTAAGTGTGTATGTGTTAGTGAATTTACATTAATCCCAGTAGTATGTATTTCACTCGGAAGCCGTGTGTGTGTGTGCGTTACCCCATAACAGCGTTGAGTTCACTAGGTCACATGTTGACCAGCTCTTAGTTTGTTCTGAGCTGTGTGTGTGTGTGTGTGATAACGAGCGGAGTGTGCCGTAAACGAGCCACTCTGATCTCTTCACCCCAGTGATGTGTGTGTGCGAGGTACTTTAGTTTCCCCCAGCTGCTGAGCTGTAGGGCGTCACCCTGAGGCATCTGCCATGAGCCCCTCTTACCCTGCAACACACACACACCCACACACACTCACACATACACACACACAGACTCCTATCCTCCACCCACCAGTTGCCATGGCAGGAGCAGAAGTACGCGCGGTCGTATTGTCCAAGCGTCCACTGTGATTGCCCCTCCCTACACACTGCAAGACACAGAGAGAGAGAAAGAGTGAGAGTGTGTGTGTCTGTGTGTGTCTGTGTGTGTGTGTGTGTGTGTGTGTGTGTGTGTGTGTGAGGCTAAGCTATGGGCCGTTGCTCAAAGAGCCACTTCTTCTAGAATTGATCAAAGACCTAAAGAAAGCATGAAGGGTTTTGTTAGAGGCACAATCAGGACCATTTTTAAGGGAGGGCAATGCTGATGTGGTTTAGGACACAGTGTGACTTACTGTCGTCGACAAACATGAACAATACTTCACGCTGTAATGGTATCACTCCGCCCCCCTAGGCTCCGCCTCCCAAAGTTTGACGGTGGAATTGTAGTGGAAACCTGGAAGTGATGAGGATGATAATATAGTTCGACTTTTAACTTAAATTTGTAAATACCGACCATCACTGCTGTTGTTTAACATTGTCGTTTGAAAGCGAGTATATAAAGATTTGAGCAGATATTTACAGAAAATATTTTTTTGGGTGAGATAGACTTTCATTACTTGTTAGCTACATTAACCTCGTAACTCCAGTACAGAACTAAAGGAGCAAATGGACACCAAACTTGTCTTGGCTGATCGACTACATTTGGGAGAAGAGGGACATTGTATGCATTTGATTTTTCTCCAAACTGTTCCTTTAACTAACGATGCTGTTATAGACAAACTATTTAAAGCGTTTAAATCTGGGTTTTTATGTATTAGAGTATTGATTTTTCGCATTTGTGGCCCTATAAAATTTATACCAGCAACTAAGCTAAGTACAATTGCTCAAAGAGGCGCTTCTTTCAAGATAAAATCAATTAAATGAAGTATTTGGAACACTGAGATAAATAGGTAAAATTACAAACTGAATCAGGAATGCAAAGCTCTATTTTTTAACTTGTTCTTGTTAATGTTTGTTACCTTTATGTGATGGTTTTATTTCTACTAGTATAATTTTTGTATATCTAATATGTTTTTTTCACATTATCTTTATGGCAGAAACGGAATACTGAATATAAAAATTTTAATTCATGGATTCTAATAACGTAAAATAAGCCATATCTTTAAAAAAAAAAGCATGAAATGTTTTGTTAAATCTTTCAATGGACCTTCACAGTTTTACAGACAAAAATTATACATAGTATGTGACTGAGGGTTTACTGTACATTCGATTTCTAACTACAACAGTAGCTTAGATTTATGTTCATTATTAACCAGAAATGCTGATATTCTTTAAATCTGCATCTTTATGTCAATTACTGTTGGTTCTTATATTTTTTAATTTAGCAGAAATCCTGTAAAGGGCCTGTTAAAAAATAAGACTTTAATCTGAATTTTCCAACCTTCATTTTGTCATGGAAATGCAGTTCACTTATTTATCAAATTTCTTTTTTTATATTTAATTTTGAGTTAATTTTATTTCGGATGGATCCTCTTTCCTTAACGTCCAAAAAAACTTTTAGGCACCACGAGGGGAGAAAAGCAGAGCAAATAGGCCAATAAGATAGACAGATGAGCCGATAAGCGTTCGCTAACCATTTAATTCAATTTAATTGAAAGCTTAGATGAAACGTAATACAACCGACATTCATTATTTATATCACAATTCAGGCAGGACCTTCTGCCATTTTACTGTAAGCATCATCTGTGACAACGACTGTATCATTGTAGATAAAAAATAAATAAATCATTTAGCTATTTAGTCATTTATTCATTAATTTATAATTATATTATGAATTATAATACATATTAATTTGACACACATTTGCTTCCCATAATATAATATTTTTGTTAGTTAGTTTGTTAGCTATTACTTATATTTGTTAGGTTTTATAAATATTATTTGTTAATTTTTTTTTCT
>JAOUQW010062347.1:0-14312 GCA_028565825.1 Olivaichthys viedmensis
CATGCCATGTTAAATAACATTAGGATACAAATAATATTAGAATTCATTGTATTTACATTATACACTAAGAGTCCTCAATAACTACTATATATATCTCATTTGGGATTATCTTAACCTGTTTCAATATTATTTTAGAGCCTCATTGTCACTCTGACTAAATTTGGTGAGTTCTGTCTGTTGTCTAAATTTCCCATAATTTAATTAGGTAATTGAAATTTTTTACAACTTTGTCGGCTGCCATTTCTAAAAAGTGTAAGAGCGCTTTTCTCTGTTTTGATGATGAGGTGACAATTTGACAGCTCTGTTTACAAACTGGATCGATTAGTGATATGTCTGTTTCGCTATGGCACGTAGATATCCAACAACTTGATCAAACCACAAGACATTCACTGCATGAGGAAAGCATAATTAGCTGGAAAAACTGACAAGGGTTTAAACATCTTTAAGCAGACTGACTGTTTTTACCACTGCGTTTGTTAAACTGGCTCCTTACAACTAACCTGATCTCTGCAGGCAGACTGTAGCCTACAGGCAAGGTTAGAAAGCAAATTTCTACATCATGTTGGTGAAATATATTTGTTTTCTTAAATTAGAGGTGTCTGTATATTACATGTAGAAATCAAAACCCGATTACTCGTCATTTTTGGCTGTTAGAGTGATACCGGCGTACTACGAAGTCAAAATGCGGAGTGGCTATGCAAAATGCGTAAAGGCTGGCGGGTCTGAATAATGATAGAAAAAAATAATAATTAAATAAATAAATAAAAAAGACGGAGGCATTGCAGTCGGCTGCTCTCGAGAACAATTCCCGAGTCCTCCTTACTCCGAGACCGAGACAAGACCGAGTCAAAATGATGTTGAGACCGAGACCATTAATTTGAGACCGGACTCGAGTACTACAACACTAACAATCACATTGCTTAAGTTCACTTGTTATCACTGTTAGTAGAACATATTTAGTACCAGTGGGAACATATTTCTTAATCTGTTTTTCATTGGAATTTCAAGTGAAATGATCAGAAATGTTTTTGGTCCACAAACACATTTCCAGTTTCACAACAGCATTTTTCTACAGAAAGCTGTATAGCTTTGTTCTGCAGACTGACTTTCGCCTGTGCACTCTAGTTTCAAAAGCTTGACTCATAAAACAGAACTAGGAAATGGCACAGGTGTGTTTTAGTTGAAAACTAGTCCAATCATCTTGATTTACCTGGGAATGACTGACCTCTTCCACTTTAGAGGAAGCAGGAGGCCAGATGAGCGTTAACTTTCCCCTGAATAGCTGATCTATAGGGATAACATAGAAAATTAGACACCTTAATTGTTATTAGTGTTGCGAGTTCATTCAGTCTAAACATTTCAGTAATTTACTACGTCCAATAAGCAGATAACACAGTTTAGAGAAATGGTGTACTAATTTCATATAAATCAGATTAGCAGTATACAATATTTGCAATATTTTTGAATAATAACATCTACACATGTATGCTATATGTAGTCTGTAAAAAATGGCACAGTGATAAAATATTTGTTTTTTTTGTTCATTAGAAATAAAACAATACCTTAAATGCAGTGTCAGCATTAAAAAGGTATTTAATCTATACTGAGTAAAACAGGCAGTAATCATAAACCTTATATACCTAGTGTCCCCATTACAGGGGACAAGTAAATAGATAAATCAATTCATTCTTAAATACAATTGTCATGTTTAGTACTTTGTCACAAACCTTTACTGCCAGGGTTCTGTAACCCATAAACATTACCAGATGCTGATATCAGATTCTGATATCTTCTGTGGTGATGCTTTACCAGGCCGGTAATGCAGCAATTTTCAGATCCTGCTTGTTGTAAGGACTTTTTGCCAAAAACTGTCTCACTGTTCAATTACCCATAGACATGCACACGCACACACATGGCTCTTTAGTTAAAAAAAAAGAAGCAGTTTTCCTTGTCCACACTCACACACACCTTCTCTCACACACCTTCTCTCACACACGCACACCTTCACTCTCACACGCACACAAACGCACACACATGCGCACACACACCTTCACTCTCACACGCACACCTTCACTCTCACACGCACACACACACCTTCACTCTCACACCTTCACTCTCACGCACACACACACACACCTTCACTCACACCTTCACTCTCTCACACGCACACCTTCTCTCTCTCTCACACGCACACCTTCACTCTCTCTCACACGCACACACGCACACCTTCACTCTCTCTCACACGCACACCTTCACTCTCTCTCACACACGCACACCTTCACTCTCTCTCACACACGCACACCTTCACTCTTTCTCACACATGCACACGCACCCCTTCACTCACACACGCGTGCACACACACTCTCTCACACACTCTCACAGACTCTCACAGACACACACCTTCACCTGACAATGCAGACGTGGATTCTACACAAGAGGACTGCATATTCCCTTCCGGTTGGTCTCCCAGTGTATTCCACTGCTCACCATATAAACTACTCCTCATTATTCTTAGTTCTTGCTCCCTCTTCATGCCCTCTTTGATCTCCTGCTCCACATCAGGTCTTAGAGACAGAGCTTGACGCAGCTTGAAGAATGGATTCTTTCTTTTTAGGACTATACCTTCCTCAATCTCCTTTTTATTATCCATAAAGGAAGATATTGGCACTGAATTCCCACTATCTAAAGTTTTGTTTTGGCATTCCTTGAGCCTTGACATTTGACTGTCAATGTTAGAAGCTCTTTTAAACTCACTGCCTTGTAATGTAGCTCTGTCCTCTTTAAATTGGTAATTTGTGAAAAGTTCAAGACTGCGGGTACGGTCAAGCACTGACACAAAGGGTAACCCATCTCCCTTTACACCTGTATTTTTAACATCCTCGGCCATGAAAGAGGAAGAAAATGGTTTCCTGCACATGAAAGGGCTTTGCATATGCATTTCCTTGCACAGCTCCAAGGCCTCGCATGTCATGTTTTTCTCCTGTAGCTGTTGTTCATGGGCCCTGCCATTGAAGCCTGGAATCTTCCTTAATCTCATCAAAACCGGCTCCCTCTTTGTCTCCTTGTTTATATCCTTTAGCATTTTTTTCTCTGTAATCTGCCTTTCAGTTTGAAAGCCCAAGTTTGTCCCAGGGGACTGATATTGATCCTCCAAAGACCTCTTCACTGGAATCTCCACCAGTTCTTGAGATCTCTCATCTTGTTGCTCAAGGCTGCTGGAGCGACACAAACTCTTCCCCTTTTCTAAATTTACTCTGATCTCTCTCTGTATGAAAGTCTCATGTAGTGGATTGATGTTCTGAGAGTAAGACATGGGAAGCTCATAGAGTCCACATTGGGAGAAGTCAGCAGACACAGCACTATCACTATGGGCATTCTCATTCACCTCCTTCATTTTGGTCTGTTTGTGTTCTTCAGTATCTGCTGAGGAACTTGAATGAGTGTCTATTGCTTCTTTTTGGTAAAGTTCGTCCTCATTGTCTTTCCTATCTTTGGTTTCCTCTCTGTGTTTCAACCCTCTCTCCATCTCCCCCTCAGCCTCCTTCCTTACCTCTATAGCTGGCACAATGGTATAATCTTTTATTGTATCGTTGGTCATTACCATAGTTCCAGTGTCTGATGTTGATGGACAATCTGACACCAGTTGCAACTCCTGACTCTCTTGGACTAAGTGCAGCCGATGAAGCAACAGCTCACCCTCATGGATGTCTTGTGCAACTGCCCCCTTTTGGCAATCACAGGATTCATCAGTCTTATCTGGAACTTTTATCTGGACATAGATATCCATTGGGGCTTTATCAGAAGCAGCAACTGGTATATCTGCATTATTATTACATGCCTTTAATCCTGTTATCTTTTCCACGTCTTCAAAATGTTCCAGGAGTTGTATTTTATGCATAGAGCATTTTTGATAAAGGCCATTTGGATCTTGGAGTTCCTTATTATCTACCTCATAAACTTTGACTTCATAATTACCATCAACGTTTTCCTCTTGCATAGCAACATCTTCTTCTGAGGTGACATCAATTTTATCACAGTTTTCTTCCACTTTTTTGGGGGTGTTCAGACCCTCTTCAATCTGGCTAGCATCTACTTGCAGAGTACTATTATTTTTAGCCTGTCTCTTATGTTCTTTTGGGTGTGAAGCAGCTGTGTGGCTCCTGAGTTTACTAATCTCATTTCGATCTTCTTGCAGTACATTGAGCTCTTCAGTCTCTTTCAATGAAGCCTGCTTGTATTCCCCTTTGTTCAGCTCACCTGGTATAGTAATCTGTTCTTCAGAAGAGACCTCAGTTTCAAGTAAAGATGGTGTGTGGCCTACATCAATGATATTTATTTCTGACTCATTCCCTGTTCGTTTGTCCTCTTGTCCTACATAGTTTAACTCTCTTAGACCTTTGGGTTTTATAACATCATAGCAGTTATCCTTGATCTCATTGATTCCATTCTCCTTATCTCCATTGTTAGAGTACTGAATGCTTTCCTGATTGTCACCTGCTGGTCTGGATGTGTAGACACATGGAGACAAACTAAAGAAGACTTCATCCTCAGCTTCTGCCACTGAATCAATGCTGGCCAGAGGACAAGGCTCTGGCTTTTCAAAACTTTTATGTAGCTCTCCAAAAGGTTGACCTTCAGATATAATTGATAAATCTTTTTTTTCTGTGTTGGTACCGGTGGTGACTGGCGCCACCTGGGAACCTGAAATGTATTCACTGCCCTGTACAGCACGGTCAGTGACATGTGTCATTTCAGCTGCCATTAATTCTGCGCTGGGTGGCTGCTTTGCTTTATCGCAGTGAAGTCAACTGAAAAAAATTATACAGGAATGTTAATTGTCAGTAATTGCCATGATTTCATATTTATACATTTATTTACCAGTAATGTATCTCCATACATTATAATCAATAATAAACTAGTTTACTCACTACTCGACTGAAAGAATAGCCTTGACTATGTGTTATATAATTACAGATGTGGTGCCTTATTTGACAAACGTGTTACAATTTATTTTGATGTAGCAGTGCTACACAAATTATCATTACCTGCCAGGTGACTTGGAATTCACTGCTGAACTGGCAGAATAACTATAATCAACTTACTCAATGTGTATGGTGTTTGCAGTCACCTCTCTGCCCTCTGCGTCCTATGTGATTTTATAAATAGTGTGCTCTAATTCATGTTTTAGATTGATGTCAATGACAACAGAAAACTATTCAGTGTTACTGGTTAGGATTTTTCATCCCACCAATTATAAAATATTTGAGTGTCAGTACATAAACTCTAATAGCTGTCTGTTGATTTGATCTATGTAGATCTATGTGATTTGCTGGACAGAAATAACTTTTTAAATGTCAAAATGTCCTCTCATTTGTTGATCGCAGTGGTAAACTGCTAAAAAGTTCTGTTCTGCAAAATCATCACTATTTTAAGTACAGTATGCATGTGTAAATGTTTTTGTGTATTTCCTGGTAAAGCTAACTCAAGTACAATACTGATTCTGTAGCCCACCAAAAATAAATCAGCACAGATTATGAAGTTTATAGCATTTGTTATAACTTCTTTTAAGACTTCACAGTAAAATGTACATTAATTTGCAGTAGCTTACATAAAGCATATGAGTCGACTCTATTGAGTGTGACAGTACATGTTTTACTTGTGTATTTACTAGTTAGTCCTCTCCTTGATGGAAGACTTACTGTGCCATTATTATCATCCTAACAGATTAGAGGAGTAGCTAAGCAAAAGATTATAGGCTAATTTTATCGGATTATTATGACCTATCCATTCAGGAAAACACTGCATGTAATACCTCTCTGACATGAAACCTAACTGGAACTGGATTAATGATCAGTTACTGTTGCATACGTTAAAAACAGTAGTGCGATGTTAAATACCAGCAGCTTCCATTTGGGATCAAAACTATCAGGTAAACCTTCACTTGGAACCATTAGTAATCCATAATGTCTTGCTTTTTCTACTATTCACCAAAACATTACCATACCTGCATTATTATAAATGTTGATAAGTCCAGTGTACATTTTTTTTATTTAGTGTTATTTATATTGATGCAATGGCTACTTTGTATCTTACTCTTTAAACTTACAGTTTTATCCGGAACCATTACTCACATTGTCATACAAGTACTGGATGCTCAGTTTCCGCTGAGCCAGAGACAAGACAGGACAGATGGACAGAATTAAAAGAAAAATGTAAAAGCGAAAAGAGAGTGGCTTACCTGTTTGACTAGCAAAGGACAACTGGCACTGTTAGGGGTGTTCTGGGTTATGCAAAGGGAAGTGTCATCATCTCCATGGCTCCACCCCCCTCAATTCTGCAGTAACCACCATCTTGCTGTGTGACCTGGGTTATCGGCATGACAACAGGACTAACAGGGTCAGTTAGATCACTGTCGACTAATACTGCACAGCAGAGTGTGCATGCTGACTACCATGTTGTAGTGATTAACACAGACAAATACTCGCAAATAAATAAATGCTTGTGGTAAGCATGTTGATAATGCTGAAGGGTTAAGTGACCTAAAGAATTTGTTTATTCTCATCGTGATAGCAAGTTTCTTACTTGGATAAATTGAAGTATTTCCAGATCCTTCATACTGTATGGTCGAATACTTTGAGTCCACTACCAAAAACTGATTTTATTTGATAATTTATGATAAATGAATTATCATAAAATTAACCAGTTGACAGTATTCCAAAAAATCATTTTAAACCGAGACATATCAGCTGTGTTGCTGTTTTAAAAACCTTCATATCAAACTGAAATGTATCTAAATATAGTGTTCACACATTTGCTTCTTTTATTCAGACACCATAAATTGAATTAGAATATGTACCATATGTAACCCACAGTATCAATTGCTGTCATGTTTTACCATCAATCACCTAGCATTGACTCAATTATTTTGACCCACTATGTGTTATGTTTTTATTTCACTTCTGCTTTCAGTGACTTTTTTGAGAAATTTAATGCTTATGTTGTATTATTTTTTCATGAGACAATAAAAACAGTGCTTGTATTCTTATCGAGCTCTACAGGAAATACGATGTTTCATTATACGGTACACAGAAGAAAATTATAAATTGCAACAGTCAATATTCTTTAGGACTAAGCACTATAATTTTATGTGACAAAATCAACCATATTAAACACTACAATTCTTTATTATTTTCAGAGTTTAACATTCAAGCTATTCAATTAATCAAGACAACTTTGCTTATATAATCTATATCTCATATCACATTGCATTGTTGCATAATATTTTTGTAAAATTTGCTTGGTCACACACATTTATGAAATATAGCATTGATAGAGCAGAGATTTTGTACCTCTAAGTTGTGCTGACAATAACTAAAAAATAATGTTTTTTTTTTTTTTTAGAAATAGGTAAGGATGTGTTTTGGCATACTCCCACCTCAGCTAACTCAGTCTATATAAAATAGAAATGATTGAAAATTACATAAAAACAATTGGTGACAAACTTCTTTGTCTCCTTCATCTTTAATATTTCAATACAACAGTTTGTCCAGCAGGGGGGCAACAAAGATAACTGTTAAGGCTACTCAGTTTTAACATGCTGGCAGGCAAATATCTGAGAAAAATCTATTAATGCAGATGGAAAGAACCTGTACTGATACATTGTAATTCACAGTGAACAATGACAGATTGAATCTATGGCAGGAACACAAAAACACACAATTGCCAGATAGAAGGAGATTCAATAAAGGTTATTATGGAGAAAGAGAAAAACATGATCGGTCTGTTCGAGCTCTTGTTTACATGACGGTGCAACAGTGGCAGGTCTTTCTTTTTGGTGAAGTCACTGTTTCTGCTCTGATTGGAGTTACATTTGGAGGCACCAGAGCCTGCATTTCTGACTCTTGCTCAATGCTTTGCGCCACCGTTTCCCTTTGCAACAACAACTGAGATGTCTCTCCCTTACCATCTAATGAGATATCTTGAAACACTTCATCTTCAAGACCTGATGCCTCCTTCCTGTCCATTTTTACCACCCCTTCTGCCTCAACACTGGTTGTAGGTACATACTGTTCCACTTTGTATTCTGTGTAAGCGTGTGTGAAATCTTCAAGAATTTCTTTAGCATCTAATAGCGCATGTGTTGTATCCGCTAGAATGTGTGGCAGGTTTTGTTTGAATTCTATTGAATCTACTAGAGGCTCTTTAGAAGTCTTTACACCCGAGACATTAGTCAACTCCTGCAAAAGGGCAAATGTACCTGCATCTGCCCCTTTTTCAAAACAAACAGTCTGTAATGCATCCTTGGGCTGTCTTTCCTCTTGGCTTCTTTCTGAGTGAAACTCACGGGATGCAACTGAATTAGGCTGTGACTCTTCAAGATCAGATTTCTTCTCACCTACAACAAGGCTCAGCTCCTCAGATGCACCCATCTCCAAGTTCTCTTCCACCTTCAGAGCTGCTCCGTCACCTTCATGACCCAGGCCCAAGTCTGTCTGAGCCTGTGTCAGCACCAGGTCCAGACCTTCTTCTGGCCTACAATTCACTATCTCCCATTCATCCTCCTCCACTTCAACATCCTCTTTTGCCTCCTTTCCTCCACCTTCCTGCTCTTTATCCATCCAATCTCTCAGTTCATTTAGTCCTCCTTCTGCCATTATTAATTCTGTTTTTCTATCAACTAAAGAACCATGGGCCTCATCTTCTGTTGTCTTATTTTGCTGTAATGCATCATGGGTTAGATCAACAGGTCCTACTGCAACCTCTGCTGATTGATCAACCTCTGGATCTTCTGTCACTTCTGCTGTTGAAAGTGGGGCTATAGACGTAATGGTAGTGGCACCAGTTATCAGGTCTCTCTGAACCTCAGCCATCCCAAGCACTGCAGTGATAGAGTGAGATTCTTATTGAGGAGATAGCAATAATGGAAAAATATACAGTACCAATTAAAGTTCAGACACAGATGGATTTTGTTTCTTTCTTTACTATTTTCCACTATTACTGTTATTTAATAATAAAACTATGAAATTTACTATTCCAACAGTCTTGAAGTGCTGACTACTTTTCCCCAAGTTCTAAAAAAAAGCTACTTGTTAGGGGTGGAGTGGGGGTTAGACCTTTAGATCAAAGATTATGAAATGTTATGCCTAATTTGCTAGCCTGAGATCACCACCAATTAATTATAACATTACATTGTTTAACAGAAATTAAAACTCAATTAAATTTTTTTAATTTTATTTTTTACTGGAATTCCACTCCAGGCAGAGGCCTAGTAATCTTAGCATTGCAGGCTAATGTCAGTCAGGAGGCACCACTGAATGCTCTCCAGTAACCAACAGAGTAACACAAACACTATTAGCCTCCAACATAAAAATGAAAGCAGAAAAATGTAACTTCAGACCACCTGCACTATATTTAACCGTTTTACCTAAACAGAACACACTCTGAAGTGATAATGAAGGTATCATGTGCTTTTGTAACCCTGTCTTCAACACACACCGCACGCACGCATGCACACATGCACACACACCAGTGGAGAAGGGCCTTCCCAGAATCAATTTGGGACACTGGAGATCTGACCTAACTACACTCCCCCTTTTTTCATGACTAGCAATCCATCAAAGAATGGTTAAAATTGTTAGCTGCATTATTATCTGTGCCCTTCGATGCAAAAAGTGTCATCCACATCCCCCAATCTGTGCGTTTTGAAGGAGGACTGCTCATAGATGGGTTTTCTTTATTGCACTAGCTAGAAAAAAGCAAATGAATGCCATAACAAAACAAAAGGTGTGACAGAAGAGACAGAAGAGAATAGAAATTCTAAATATATGTTATGTTACTAACCGTTCCTCTCTTCTTCTTCCAGGTTTTCCTGCAGAGAGGGACAGCACATTAATAAATATACTCAATATGTCTGTCCTGCTCCCATCAACGACATGAGCACTAAGCAATGTGCAGTGATAAATATTTCACACAAATTCACACACACTTGACATGATGCTCAGAGGCTGAGAAGGGCTTACAATTCAGACAATTGCCTGGGCAGCAGTGCAGAACGTACACGTGTATGTCTGTAGGTGAATGCTGATGTGATGTGAATCTTCATGAAGTATGATTTTGTAATGATTCTAAACTGCATTTTCATTTGTACTATACCAGCATAGTAATGAACTGGGTAGGTTGCAGTTCCCTTTGTGAGCTGAGGTAGTGCTAGTGAACTATTGCACACAAATCGATACCACAGACAAGATTACTGGTGTGATGGTGCGTCACTAGTCATACATTTCAAGGGTCATTGGGCTGCACAGGACTGAAAGTAATTGTTGAACGGATACTTTGGGATTTTCCACCTACCTGTGTAGGCTTCTCCATGTTGTTTTTGGAATGGATTGAAGGCTTATTCGCCACAATTTGTGAAGATTGTTCATTCAAGTTCTCAGTTTTCTCCACTTCTTCCTTCATCTGTCTCTGAAAGCTTTGTGTTCTGACACACAAATTTCAACAATGGCTTAATACAGCATTAGTCTTTATCCTTCTTATAAAGTGCCCTTCAGAATTATTGGCACCCTTCATGAAAATAATCAACAGTGAACATATAAAAAGAATAACACATGCAATGAGTAATATTATGAGCTTAAACGTATGGGGATGTTATATAGTTTTATTTAAACACAATATCTTTTTTCAAAAGGTTTTCTTGTCTGCAAAACACTTTTCAAAATTATTGGCACCCTTACTATTAATATTTGGAGAAGCCTTCCCTGGAGAGAATAACAGCACAGAGTCTCTTCGTGTAATGTCTAAAAAGGTTGGCGACACTTGTAGAGGATCTTGGATCACTCCTTCGTGCAGAAAATTTTAAGCTTTTTTATAGTCTTGGGTTTGTGCATGTGGACTGCACTCTTTAATTTACACCACAGATTCAAATCCAGAGACTGAGATGGCTATCCCAAAACACTGATTTTATGTTCCTTCAACCATTTCTGTGTTGATTTGGATGTTTATTTGGGGTCATTGTCAAGTCCGGGCAGAGGTAACAAAGTTTTGGGGTAAAATATCTGGTACTTAGCGAAATTCATGATGTCATCAACCTTTACAAGAGCCCCTGGACCACCAGCTGCAAAACAGCCCCAAAGCATCAATGATCCACCTCCATATTTTACAGTGTTTATGGGGGCACTGTACCTAGTGTATTCCGTCCCCTTTTTTTCCCAAACATGCCGACGGTGTGCAGAGCTAAAAACTTTGATTTTCTCATCTGACCACAAAACGCAATTCCAATTGTAGTTTCAATGACGCTTGTTGAAGTTCAGGTGCTTCATTTTGTGAGTTTCTATCAGGAAGAGCTTCATTAGTGCCTTCCAAACAGCTTGTTGTTATGGGGGTACTGTCTAATAGTTGCTTTTGAAACTTCTAAAAAACCCAAGAAACAACTAAACTGTGCAATTCTGAAAATATGATAATTGGGCTCTTCTCTGCCTCCCTCACCATCCTCCTCACTGTGCAGAGGGGGGAAGTATGCTCATGGGTAATTTTTTATATCTGTTACCTGACTTGTGCAGTTCAACAACCATCACCGTCTCTTTTTTTGTTGAAAGCGCCACATGGTGATGCATAACAAAGGGGTTTTACATATGTGAAACCTCATATTTATAACCCAGGAAAACAGGAAAAAGACAACAACAGAGTTCCAGGGGACTGAGAGCAGTCAAAATATATTACAAATATTTATAAATAAATTTTAAAAATTCAAGTTTGCATTTACTTTAAATATTCCTCAGGGGTGTCAATAATTATGCCACATATGTGTCACACACATACCGGCAGCCCAGAACCACAGTTCCCAGAATCCCTCGCGCAGCTCCGCAAGGGCATTTCCGCGTTCAAGTTCGCCGAACTTCTGATCAGCTGCACCTGTTCCCCCTTGTACAATCCCACACACACCTGCCCGCAATCCAGTACTCCATACATAAACCCATGAAAACCTCACCCCAGTGCTCAGTATTGCCAGTGATGATTTCCTGCATACAAAGCGTTTCTCTGATTGATCTCCCATTACTGACTCTGGATCGGATTCCTCAACTCACGCCTCCACCTTTGCCTTTGATGTTCTGTCCGCCGATCGCCCGAACCAAAGCCCGTTACTCATTTTTACAAAAGGTGCCAATAATTCTGGGGGGCTCTGTGAAAGACTATATTATATAGAGGATTTAGTGATTAGTGGACTTTCTGATATTTGTGCAAGCTAGAACTCTGTTTTAAGGAAAAATATAAAAAGGTACAGCATATAAATATACAGTTTACTGCAGTGCATGGACCCACACCAGCATAATAAAACACAAAAACCTTGTTCTCAAAGCTCAAAAAGCAAATGCGTCGAATTCTGTTTCAGAGCCCATGCAAGCTGGCTCTAGTTGAAGTAATAGGTCCAGTGTTATGGGTTCCACTCTGCTAGAGTGACCACAGTTGTCTCGGAACGGGACAGGAGGGGACAGTAAAAGCAATTTCCACCCAGGTGATCTTGACCCAGGCCCCTAGCAGGCTTTAGAGAAGAAAATTAAACACCATACCGTTCCAGCTGCTGGGGAGCTCTAGTCAACTGAACAACTGCTGCGAACAGCTCTTTACCATTTCACAGAGAAAATATTAACACAATAAAGAGAGGGCTCTCCTGCAGGGGTAGCAGAGTGGAGGCTTCTTCAGAATAGCTAATGCCCTCTCTCCTAAATGATGAAGACACACGGGTTTGACTCAAACTGCTCTTACTACATATGTGTAGGGAATAAGGATGTACAGATGTTGCGACACTCATATGGACGAGAATGCATGCTGGGAAAATTAGATATACCATAACTTGCCATCTCAATGTACATACAATTCAGTTCAATATGAAAAACGGTGAAGAACCTATTCAGAAAGACAATTCTGAGAAAACAGTGGTTTGTAACTAATATGGAAATGAAGAAAATCAGAACTCGCATATAGCATGATTAGCTAAATACAGCATAGCTTAGACAGCTCAATGAATTGACAAACATACGCACCAAACAAGACAGTAAAATGATGTGTAAGTCTTGTTGAACTCTGTCCATTGTAAATAGCATTAATGGGGAACCCTCTCTCAGGGAATGCATGGTAAATTATGAGTACCATAATGTACAACTCACAAGCACTCTTCACAAGTCCCTGGGCTCATAACAGCCGGTTTTACTGAGAGTCTGCAGTGATAATGAATAACCAACTCAATTCAAATCTGAAATGATGCAATAATTTATAGGCTGCTCTGAAACCCATGACTGGTAGGCTTAAAGTTTTCATTCCTTTGAAGTGTGCATTTATTCATACTTAAAAGTGCATTCCACACAAAGTTCATAATTTATTGTGGTTCCTAACCGTAAAGACAATTGGAGCAACAAATATTCCCCAAGCACTCTTCATCTAGAAAAAAACAGCTACCTATCAGTGAATTAGTGGTTACTTTGGTATAAATTTAGAATTAACAAAGTGAATGCCAGTGAACCTCAAACACCTCTTCAGGTTGTCACAAGCGCAAAGAAACTACATTATGTATGTGATATGTATTATTACACACATAACAATACAGTTAATACACCACATTATTTTTTATTTACAATTTACCGTTTGGGTGTGACAATTTTAAAGTAGTGTACAAAATGCCCGGGGAGCACTGACAAAATTTCACTTCCCAACAAGGACTCACATATCCAATATTGGATTTGGCATGTAATGCTTCTTTAAATAGCTCTTACACAAAATTACCACATCTCTCTGAACAACTTTAACTTAATACCGGAATCACAGAACAGATCAGTACTATCAAACCACATTTGTGACATAATTTTCAGTTCATGGCGCATTTGTATAGAATCAATCAATCAATCAATCAATCAATCAAACTCTCTCTCTCTCAGCAAAAAATATCTTGAATAAAATAACCATGGGGCCTGAAAGATACAGTACAATTGGCAACTAATCTCCTTAAGTTTCGCCCAATATATGTATATAGTCTCAGCTTTTTGGTGTTACTAATATTTATCTTTGTATTCCAAATATTAGATGACATATGCTCATTTAAATGTGTATTAAACCTTGTTTTGAGAAAAACACGGTAAAGTCCACAATTTTAAAGATAAAATTAGAGCATTTATAAAATTAATTAGATCAAATAAATGAAAGCATTTATTCAGCCATAACATATTTTTTTTGTTATTGTCACGTGCACGGCTGTGCGTGGGACTTAGCGTGGCGGTAGCCTAGGCAACGGCAGCCACGTGCGCGACCACGCGCATTTGTTT
>JAOUQW010062363.1:0-14310 GCA_028565825.1 Olivaichthys viedmensis
AAACAACGGGGACGTGACGGTTGTCGTCATGGCAACCGCCACGCTATTGTCTCGCGCTCAGCCGGGCGCGTGACACATTTCAACTGTTCATAGCTTTATATTCATCATATTAGCAAACATGAAAAAGCTTCATGTTTGGAGTGCTATTGCACTCTAAGTGTTCCTGGCCTGATCTGCAGTGATGCAGTTCTCACCTTCCTGCATCACTTCAGATCCAGTCTTCCTGTGTTCTCATTCAGCAGAGGATGAAGGCTATTTAGCACTAGGTCATCTGTGAGATGGAGACGGGGAGGAAAAGGACAAACTCCTGTCGAGTGTAAACCTGTTTGTCCCTCACAGCTGGAGAGGGAAAGGTAGCGGGATGCAAGGACAGGGGGCAGACGTCAAGATGAATGGCCAGTGAGGAAGCTAATGAGAGGGAGAGCTGGGAAGCAGTCGAGGTGAGTGAGTGGGTAGAGGGGGAAAGATTGCTGCATCAAGCATTCAGCTCCAGAACGAGATCTCTGCTGAATACCAATTTGGCCGTGCAGATTGAGGGCACAGAGCTGGTGATCTCTGCACTAAATTTTCCTTTTCATTTAATTGGTCTCCTCTTTCAGTACTGATCCAAAATCCACATCAATTGCCCAAATTAATTAAAACCTTTCAGCCTGGTACTAACCAAAGCGGAATTGATAGTCTGAGTAAAAATCTTTTAAAACGTTCATTCCCCCAGATATAATATAATTTCCTCTTACATATATTCCTCTTTTGGTTAAATTCATTTCTATTTTTTTGGTTTGCATTTAATTCAAAAGTCATTTCAGTTTAGCTTTTAAAATGTCCTTTTAACCACATTCTCCTCAGGGTTATAAATTTAAAACTTAGGTACAAGGAGATATGTTCAGCATTATGTAAGCAAATCTCTGAATTATTGCAAAGATGTTTGATTAGTGGTCTGATGCAGCTTCTTTCTTCTACAAAAATGTATATATAAGACTATAGGACTTCTGATTTTGCTCTTGATTTTTAATGTGTAATTTTAATGTCTGCAAAAATTAGTTGAAATGCAATTACTGTATCATTGGACAAGAGCCATGCAAGGTGTATATTATACAACAGTTATTTAATGTCAGTGAGTTCCTCAACAAACTTGTGAAAGAGCATCATTAACCAGTTAATGTAGCTATGACTCCCACCTAAAAGTGGAACATTTGGAGTCCTGCTTAACTCCTGGTCATGGTCATTACACGGCACAGCATGGATTCGACCCAAGCCTCTGCTTTACAGGCGCTGTTTTTACTCAAGCTCGAGTCAATGTCCTGTATGAACATGTTTTTAACAGTCATCACTGAACTGTCCTCAGAGTATAATCGTTACAGGATTGGACTCGTCTTTACTTGTCCACTTCATCCCTCTGTTTACACCAATTATTTTATCAGTATGAACTTTACTGGGACTCATCTCTAAAGTCGCTCCACACATCGGAGTGCCAGATTCTTTTTCTTCACTGACCTTCTTTCTTCCTCCCTGTCTTGGTTCTGGTGTCCTTCCAGTGGCCTTCATCTGCTCCAATTATCTTCTCTAAACATCTGCTATGATTATAGTCACTCTCCCCTGGCTCTCTTCTCATCTCCACCTCCTTTACTCATCCTTCTCTGATACTACAACCCTGTTAAAACTCTCTCTTCGGGACTGCCTTCAATGTCAGCTTATTGTGTTTTATCTCCATTTGTATGTACTTATCAACAAGGCTAATAATCCTCCTACAAGCTCCCAAATCTGAGTATTGCCTTTCCAGCAATCGGTTCTTTTGCTTTTGCTCTGGCAAAGTAACCAACAGTCCTCTTCTTCTTAGATGTTTTGAATAGATTTTTTTTCTTGTAAAGTAGTGCTTCTGCTTCGAGCAAGAGGCACAAATAATGCGTTTATAAGCTTCACAAGTGAAGGATGAGACAAACTTCTAGAGACATAAAGCCTTAAGGAAAATACATTATGATAGTGTTTAGGGTTTCTTGAATTGGGATGGAATAAACAAAAACGAAGGTTCTCTTTATCACCAGAACAAATCTGTCCTAAAAATCCACATGCAGTACACCTTTTCTGATTGACATGACTGACTTTTTACTCAATAAAAATAGCAAATTTGTAAACACTTAAGGAAAGTTAAATCCCACCCTTGCCTATGTATTTACATACCATCACATTATTTATATATATATATATATAAATAAAAATAATTGAGAAAAAATAGAGAATTCTTAGAGAAACATATTTTTCTTGCACCTTTAAATGTTGAGGAAAAAGTGAGAAAAATCCATTAAACAAGTGATCAAATTTGCTTTAGCAGTGATTTTCTGAAGGCTTGTGAAACCTTTTGTAAAACGGGACACTTTGCACATCTTTATCTCAAAGAGAATTTACTCGCATCCCCTCAAAAACAACAACACAGAACACACAAATGCAGATTACAACTACAGTGAAGCACAGAGACTAAAGTTAATGAAAAAAGGGAAACACTGTGATGACCCTTTTTTATCACACTGAATTCAGCATAATCCTAATAGTTTTCTGTGGTGAAATCAGAAAAATCTAAATCTTTTTGAGTTTGGTGTGTGACTTCATTGCTCTTTACATGTGTGTAGGTGCTGGAGGATGGCCTACAGCAGGGGTATTCAACAAAAATTTGTGAAGGTCCAGTTACGTAAAATTCCTTGCCTACAAAGGTCTGGTGTTCTGACAAGTTAGCCTACCTATCGAGACGTCCTATCAAGGGTTCCTGCGCATGCGCACTTCACTTTTGCGGCAGGTTTCGGGGGGCTTTAATTCACGTTTCTTCCTATAGTTTTTTATGCTGGAGGCATTTTCCTATAATATGTTAGACTATCAAAATGCTACCTATAGTTTTATGATGAAAGCATTTTTTTTGACAACACCATTTACACGATCAAAATATGCTACCTGTAGTTTTCTGCTGGAGGCATTATTTTCTGCATTAGGTCACAGTAATAAAGTAGAAAAGTAGCACAAAATATTGCAGTATTGTTTGACGAACACCTATATATGCGCGCTACGGTAGGACAGTTTGATAAGGTAGCACAATTTGTCAGAACACCGGACAAGCAAACTAACATGACTGAATGGCGACAACAGTTACGTTTTAATGCTTAACCATTAACCATCTGCCAGTTGACGAACCCTGGTCTAGGGCAGGAACTGAAAACCCTACTATCAGGATGGAAACATCTGGGCAAGTTGAGCACTGAATTATTCATGCTGCTGGTTCTAGACACTTTTTCTTCAACAAAAGTCAATACATAATTAAATCTGATAGGCAGAGGAGTCCAAAACGTCTGGGTTCAATACCAAAAACCTTTTAATTTAATCTGTAACAGTTTAAAAAAAAAAACTATAAATACTTTACATTATCAGGATTGCATAATTCTTCACTAATTTCCTTCATCCCCTTAATTCAGCATCCACTAATATATTTGAATAAATTTTGGTTTCATACAAATGACTTCATTTGTGATATTAAAACTAAATGTCTATTCTGTTGTTTTGTTCCTGTACATGGCACTGTTTTTCTGACTTTATGATTGTAGCGCATACTGTATATTATTCATAGGAATTCTTGTTAATAAACTACCTGTTTTGTATCAGCTGAAAGGATTAATAGAGGGAGATTGTATACATGTTTGTGCTAAATCTCGGTTTTATGCCATATATCACAAAATGACAAACTGTCACAAATCATTATGAGTTTTATCTTGTGCTTTTATGCTGTGACACAGTTCTGTGAAATCCATGCCATCAAACACACATTGCACCTCAGCTGTAATTCCATCCTGTCAGTCCAGCTATAGTGGATGATGAATAGAGCTCACGTCTAATCAGTTTGCTTTTGATTTGTGCTTGGATGTGACATCAGGTGTGGATCAGAATGTGATTTGTATTCCTTTCTTATTTTGCCATGTTGGGCAGCAAATGGAAAAATACATCTATGCATGTAATTTATACAGCTGAAACCATGTCAAGCTTGAACAATCCCCAGCCTGTAGGGACGTGTTACCTTTTAACCATTTTGGCACGGCTGAAGTTTTAGACATATAAAATGCCCCACCAGAATAACTTTGTAGGTCATTGCATTACACAAGCCACACAGTCCAGTAGACAACATTAGCAATTAGACTGTATCAAATTATTTTATGTTTTACTGATTTGGGTGTAGTTTGTACGAATTAAGTCATAAGAAATAGTATAAGCGCTGAACCTGCTCTACATTAACCTTATTCATTCATACATAAGAGTTGTCTCTTACAAATTTGCTGTACTGAGTCCAAGTTGGTAACTCCGGGAATTCATCATGTATCAGATAATTCCCCTAATGCACTGCTGTGTTCAGTGGAGACTTGCAGTTGTTCAAACTTGAGACAAAGGGGTGAAGATGAGGAGTGAAACAATTTATAGTAGCTACTTTCACTCCTCATCATCAGCAACCACAGTGTTTAAAAGAGTAAAATTGTCACACAGAAAGTAGTAACTAGCTGAGATTATTTATTTAAAATATGCATTTTTATATCTGCATTTTTTTAACCAATCCGGCATTGCATTGATAACAGAGGAAGGGCAAATCACACCAGCATGTTCTTCTCCTCCATGTGTTAAAAGATTATTTGTGGCATCCTACAACATGGGACATATTTCAGTTTTTGGTACACTCTCTACTGATTTTACACTTTCATGCTTTTCATGCTACACTTTCATAGGAAGTGAGTCATTTCAATAAATCCTGTTACCACAGGAAACTTACTCAATTTCACATAAGAACCATTTCTATTCCGAGTGATTTTATTGCCTTTTAACTTGAATAACTTTTTATAAGTGTTTCTCAGTAACGAAATGATGCAGGGCTCCTTTTCCCTGATCATGTTAGCACTTGCACATAATTGCAGTTTTCATTTTTATTCCTTCGTGTTTTCATTTCTGCACTTTATTATTTGTCTCTGTGTTGGAGATTTACATTGGGGGTGTAGAGTTATTCACAAGCTGCTGGTGTTTACTGACCAATGTTGTGTTTTTGGGCTTTTAGACTATGTTTTTTGGGTTGTGTGTTTCGCCTCTAATTTTAGGGTCTCGGGCTATGTTTTCATGCTTGTTTTGGCCTATAAGGTACAGTTTGAATGAATCCCTCCCAGAGCATTACCTCCAATTTGCTACATTCAGTGTATCACCTCCATTCATTGTCAGCTCTCTCTACATCTCTCTCCCTCTACATCATATTCTCTCTCATTATCTCCTCTATTTTATCTTTCTCCATTTCTCGTACTGTCTCTTGGACTTTCTTTACACACATTCTGAATCACACTAGTTTGATTAAGTGAGTTTTCGGTGGCACGCTCTTGGGCTTCATCATGAAATACGCTGCAACTGCCTTAATTATAAACAAGGAAACCAATAAATATGCAGCTTGTAATAGTTCTAGACAGCTTTCTGCTTAAATCCGGACTCCTCTGCTAACAAAGGAGCCTCTATCTCTCTTAAGCCACTTGTGAAGGTACTTGATTAAACTACATGGTAGGCAGCAGAGCTCTCAGTGGGGCTTCACTTCTGACCAAATAATTACACACTCGCTGACTGTTTAAGGTCTGGAACTCGAGCTGGAATTAGTTGCAACAAAATCGAGTCGTCCTTTTTTTTTGTTGCCTGGAGGCTGTTGGAGGAAGAAATTAACTTGGGTAGTAACAGATTTAAAAAACAACAGCTGACTGTTTTTAAAAGGAAGAAAAAAAGGAAAGAAAACCTGACTAGAGCTTTTTTTCCCCCACATTTTATCCCATGTTTGCTCACTAAATAAGAACAGTTCCAGTATTTTATATGTAAATGAGTTTGATAAGATTGAGATGTATTTGGCTCTTCATTTGTAGGCATTTACAGGAAACTCCAACACGGAGAGTGTGGTGCGTCACGACCTTCAGCACGGCATCGCAGCCGATATCTACGCATCATCCCTCTGGACTGGAGTGAAGAGGGTCAGATAGGCCTGAGGATTGAGATCTACGGCTTCTTGTACTGTGAGTTCACACACAATCTGTCAACACACACTCACTGCCCTTCTGCTCAATATTCCTTATTGAGACTTTAGATTTTGGCCCCAGTGCTAAAGCCGTATGTGACTGAATAGAAACAGCTCTTAACTTGACGTTTTACATATTTCATAGTGGCACAAAGATTCATTTTCAATTTGCATCAAAATGCTGAGCTTTTCCATTGTGAAGTGCTGTATGTTTAAATAGATGCATATATTATATATATATATATATATTTGCCATGTCGCCCCCATTGGATTTGATTTGTTTTACAGATAAATTATTAATTAACCATCACTCACTTTGTGCTTACATTCAACACTAAAATAGGCTAAAACATAATTTAGAACCTTAAGAATATGAATACTGGTATATGTTATCTTTTAAATTAAATTATGCTTTCATGTTTATTATGGAATAAAGTCATTGGTACTGAATGAAGATGGAATTACACACATGATGCTGTGACATGCTCTGTTTTTGCAAATAGGTCAAATTGATTCCTCTTATCTTGTTAAGTGTTGCCAAATTGATCGTGATTGCAATTAACATGCACATAAATAAGTCTTAGAAGTGAAATGAAGAAATGCAAATGGAAGTGACATGCACATTTCTACAGTAATGTAATTAAACATCATATATTTTTATTCTGTAATGAAGGTTCAGGTTTACTCTCCTGCTGCACAACTTTCCAAAAGGTTTTGGTGTCCTTTGTCTTCCTGTCTTCTCAGGGGAAAAATCATGGTTTAAATCCACATTACAATGAACAAGGTGCCCTTGAAATAATAGTTCTAGTGTAATTTACCCAACTTTGTGTTTATGACCGATATGAATGAAGTCTGCTAGCTTCTGATACTCATCTTCCTTCACTCTGCTCTCCATACAGGAGTAAATGCTGTTGATTTTCCTGTTGCAATCCGCCTTGTCTCTTTTCTCTTTTGTGCTGCTGAATGTCTCCATATAAATAATTTCCGACAGCTGATTGCAGACACTGATATATATACTTGCCATCTACTAACAGGTTACAAAAAGGAACTTTTGCAAAAATACAAAAAGAATAAAAAAAGTTAGTTACATTTCATATTTTGTGCTACACGTTGCAGATGATAAATAGAGAGTATGTATTTTAGATCAATTTCAGGGGTCTAAAGAGGGTCCAAATAGATTCCATTAAGATTTTTTAAAATAGCTTAATGTCTGCGGTACGAGAGGCACTTGCTTTTGTGGTGTTATGGGTAGATGTTCACCAAATTGGAGTTACAGCCGAATTCAGCCTAATACATTTACAGCCTAATGCAAAAGGTGTCACAGCACAAACACCGGCACTCAAGGGGGGGCCCTGGGCCCGTGGGCTCAATGTCCTTGCCAAGAGGGCAGCCCGGAGGCCGGCATCCCACGCTGGTCTCTGGCGGTGTAGGAACGACCTCAGCACTGGTCTCTGGAAGTGCAGGAACGACCACAGCGGCCGTTAGCCCCCCCAAAAAAATTTCAAGGGGGGATTTCTCTTCCTCTCCTGGGAGGCTTGTGAGCTGCATCTTGATGTTTTTGTAAAACGTAGGCAGCAACAATCCTGGGTCCCACGTCGGCGAGCAGCGGTAGCTTGCTGGATGATCATCACTGGCACTCAGTGGTGAGCGAGAAACGTCATGGATCAGCACAAGCAGCACTTTCGCACCAATGGCGAAAGTTTGACCACCTCGACCTGGACTATGAGGCAAGAGCTAATGGCTTCTCATTGGCAATAAATACAGTATGTTATATTAATTAATATTTTTAATTTAGCTTTAGATGCAGTAGAGAAGGGAGTCATTTACTTTAATTACTCTGAGAAAACCAAAATGGTAATTTTGGTAATTTGAACCAGAAAAGGTGCATACTGTCAAAACAAGTAAGATTTAGTGCAATATTAATTTCAGCTGAGAGATGTGACACATGCATAGTAAACTTAATAAATGCTCTTACTCTCATACAGACTAATTTATCTTCCTTTTTTTGCTCTGCATTTCCCCTAAATAAATGTATTGTAATTATCCCTAAATCCACTGAAGATCTCTGAAGTCAGTTCACACTCAGGACTAAGAGCACTCAGTCTCAGATGTGTAAAAAGACACAGTGTCATTCCAAGGACACTGCATCATAATCAGTGTGTGCATTAAAATCCTCATGCTTATGTTTTTCCTTCTAGCAGTCGCGGCTGTAAATTGCTTTTCCTTCTTAGCATGTTATTAATCTGCATTAAGAATTTGTGTCAGAATGTTAATGTGATGACACGGCATTAATGCATATTAATGAGCTGTCTAGTGAGATGTACAGAAAATAGATTTTCAGCTATGAAATATGTGAGCAATGCTTACATTTTCAACTGAGCAGAGCTCTGATGCTCTTAGCGTGCATGAACAGCAACACTGGACACAACTGTATTTACTTGGGCAAATGCTGTCCATTTAAAGGCAACATGTTTAATTAACATGCAGGAGACCTTCCTAGAGGTCTTATATGCTGAACTGGTGGACTTTAGCTTCTGATAAAGGGGCATTGCATGTGTTTTGATGACCAAATTAAGACTTTAATATCACTTTTTAATATAATGAGGTTCTATCTAATTCAACAACATTTGGTTCACTAATAATCAGTTCAGTTTTTGTTCAGTGTGTATTTGAAACTTTAGTGACAATATGTGAATGATCACATTATCGATTCCAGCCATTGCACATCAACCAAACATTGCTTAGACTCTCAGCTGTGGGGTCGCAGTGTGTTTGACAAATGACTGAAGAGTTGCAAGCTATGTCGGTTTAAAAAAACCCACCCTCAGAAATCACACCTTTCCCATTCTATCTAGATGTAAAAGATCTAAAACCAGTGGGACAGTGGTAGCTCTGCATTTAAGCTTCTGTTTTAGTTTGAGAGTTTAAATCCCAGAACCCAAACAGCTCACCTCGAAGCTTGGGTTGGATTCTGCCTCACTTGTATGTTGCTTTACATAAAAGTGTCTGTTGTCAAATTAATAAATGCAGCAATGCAACCTAAGTGCTCAAGCATTTATGTGGTAGAAAACCACATAAATGCTTGATTTATTTCTCAGAGTGATTTATTTCTCAGATACGGCTGCTCACAAGTTTTCTGAGAGTATTATTTTCACTTGCAGTTGAGTTTTGGAGGGATGCCCTTCATCTCAGGAGGCCAGAGAAGTTTCAGAGACTGCATGGAGAGCATCAACTACAACAGAAAAAACATTACCGATCTGGCCAGAAGAAAGAAACTGGACACCTCCAGCTTTGTGAGTTACATTCTCCTTCATTTCTCCTGGACATTTTCGAATAACTTATTGCATATTGCATAATGTCGTTCATTTTGAAAGTGAAGTATATCTGTAATGCACAACACGGAAGTCGAAGGTAGGATCCAAGTGCATATGTTTATTGTATAGAGGTAGTTTCAGGGTCGTAGTCGTAAAACAGGCAGGAATATCCAAAAACCAGTAAATCAGTCCAAAAGGCAAACAAATGCAAGGGGTAAGGCAAAAGATGGTAAACCAGAAAACAGACACAAATTGTAACCAGGAATCAGTAACAAAGTAACCGCTCAGAAATGCGAATTGGAAAGAATTGGCAAGACTTCACAGTGAATGAACTGAAGACCGGGGTATATAAACACTGTGGCTAAGCGGAAGTAATGTGAGTCAGGTGAGTTCAATGAGTGATCGATATTCGGGCAATGGGGACCTCTGGTGTTGTGGCACGGGAGGGTCAAGAGTGACTGTTTCGGGATTGACCGTGACAATATCTTCTTACCATGTTGTTAAGCTGTGGATTTTGACAAATATAACTGACATGCCTTACATGTATTTAAGGGACATTGAAAAGCTCCATAAAACATTGACAAAATCAGGGCAGGTAATGTGACAGTGTCCCCAGTGGATGTCTAATAATAGGGAATAAAAACCTTCCGCTTTCAAAAGCAGTTGGACTAGTGATTCATGTTTGGAAAAGTGAATTAAAATCCATCAAAGCACAAGGCATTAATGGTGAGCAGCAATATTTTTTATAACGTTATTTTTTATTTTTATAATGTGCTTAGAAATGGCTAAACTTTTTCATTTTGTTATGACAGGATTGATTCAGCTCTCTATATATGAAACAGAGCTAAAGTGCATTTAAGGTCCAAAAATAACCACTTAGAAAGGTGATGAGCTGGAGAGAGTTATGGATAAAGGCACTCGACTTTGTCTCCCTGCACCATTTTCTCTGTGCTCAGGTTCAGGAATTCACACTTAAACATGCTGAAATGACAATTTCAGAGAGCGATATGTAAACCTGCGTTCCACACGAGAGATCTCACGGCACACTGCACTCACATAATAGGGCCATTTCTTCCATCAATTTGCTCACTAGTTAATCTGAATGTTTGATCCTCACCTTCTTTGTATTGAATTACACTGCTATGGTTTTAAATATGCATTACAAGCACTGCATTTGGCAATTACAACATAACAAAGCTTGATTAGAATTTGATGTCTGCAGGGGTTTTTTTCTCCAAAGAATACTGGAGGGAAAAGTTTTTTTTCTATGCAATACATTTCTTTCCATAGGCATGAAAATGAATCTTAAATAATTTCTTCAATCTCATCTAATTCAGTTTTGGTACTAAAAGTTTTAGTTACTGCAACTGTAACTAAAACTGTGATTTTCTCATTTTCTGCTCCACTTGTAGAGTAACCTGGCGTTCTCCTGCGTGAACTCTCACACCTTCCCGGTTTTCTTCGATGCCACGAGTTTCCTGCAGCTGCCGGGCAGAAGGAAGCACAACATGGTGTCTGTGAGCTTCCAGTTTGCATGCTGGAACTCATGCTGAAAGATGGCAAAGTCAACGTCACGCAGCAGAAGAACCCGCGTGTAGACATGGTGTCAGGTACGAAGCTCTTTGTGTGCATTCATACTGATGTTTCAGAAACACATTGTTGGGCTGCAACAACTTGTTTTTCTGTTTTTCTTGGGAAAGAATAGCTTAATGTCATGCAGTTTTCACCACCTAATACCCAAAGGCCCATTTCATAACATTCAAACACACTCGCTAAACTCACACTGTTACTCTAACAGGCCATTTGCAATAAGGCTAGATCCTTTTACACTGTTAAGCCTCAAGGCTTAAATGCGCTGTATGGACTCCTTTATCACTTTAAAAAAAAAAGACTCTAAACTGGTTTTCTAGCATGACAGAGGCTGCTTGAGTTTCTTGCTTAGTAATTTGTAGACCATGAGACTTATGTGGCCTGCAGTTTCTTTTTTCCTGAATGGAGAGGTTTATATTTTATATAATTTCACCTGTAGCACTTCAGTATTTATTCTTTTATTTCTGATGCATTAAATTGCATCTACAGGCAGAACAAGAAGACTGAAGCATATGAGAGACTGTTGTTAAGTGATTTTATGCTGATCATTTTCAATCTTATAGAAGTGCATTATAGGGGAGTAGCAGCAGGTGCTGGAAGATTTAAAGAAGTTAAAAAAATAAACTTGATCTTGACCCAATGAGTTCAGCCATATGTGTGATAATTACAGTTTGCCCACTTAGTCACCCATTAATTAACCGATAAGCCTCTATACGAATTTCTTACCATTACACTACTAAACATTTAGTCACTATTGAATTCTTATATATCCGTTGAATCCTGTAACACATTACATCTGCAAATGATGTCAGTCATTGACTCGGTCATGCCCAGCATTGCCGTAGCCTTGAAGCATTTACAGAGATTAAATACACTGCTACAAGCGGTACCAGTGTAGCTTTCTTCCATCTCCTGTATGTACCTGTGGGCCTACTTCTACTGCTGAAAGTGCTGGAGACGAAATATTGATATAATTCTAGGACATCGGGAATAAATATATTGAATTAGGCTTTTTGTGTGTTTCTGTAGTGCTTTGAATTATGTTTCATTTAATGTGTATGCTTGTTTTTGTTTTTCTAACCCTTAAGCAAAATGTTCTCTCTGATGAAGCCCATCAGGAACTGAAGTATTCAAGTCATCTGAAATTTTCTGAGAAAAGAGGGAGAGAAATACCTGTTAGTTTACCCAGTGCTCTATCACATATTGATTCACTGGAATAACCAAAACTGCTTTCCCCCTTTAATACATGTGACCCTCTGGCTTTTGATTTGCGCTGGTACAGAATATTTGGTTTCTCCGAATAGTATAAAGTATAGAGTTTAGTTTAGCCTATCCTGGAGTGATATCCTTTACTTTAATGGTTTTCAGATTTGATACACACTCTCTAAGTCACTACAGATGTCTTAAAGACTGAACACAGTTTTGCAGAGGTAAGTTATGGGAGTTCAACGTTCAAATCATGTTTACTTTGCTGACCGACTGATTTCTCTCCACTTTTGCACCAATGCTCGCTCCACCCTATTACATTAACAGTTTGGCAGCCTGTTAACAAACTCGCACATCTTTTGTCTCCTTTTTCTTTTTTCTCATTTCAGTGCTGCTCAGTCAGACGCGTCTCAGAGGAAACTAGTTAACACCTTAAATTTTCATTATTTCAGTGTGAAAGGTTGTGAAAGTTAATAAGTGAAACACCAGAGAACAACACAGAGCATAGACAGTTTTGCAGTATGACGTATTGATTACTTTTTGTAGGATTTTATCATTTGTATTTGGCAGTGTAGTTTGTTTTAATATATCGACTAGGGGTCTGATAATATTTTGGTTTTGATGGCATACTGTGATTAATTTTAAATAGATTATTTAGATACATCTGAAAAAACTTTAACTTTAAGGTAATGAAGCAAAATTCTAGTGAAAATCAAAGAGAGCAGCATTTCCACATCTTTTTTGGCAAAACTCATATTGAATCCAATTTCTAAAATTATTCTAGCAGTTTCCCTGACCGAATAATTCAATCTTTACTCTGCTTTTGCAGTGTTATATGCCATTTAATATTGTCTTCTTTAAAAATGTGAAGTAACCAGATACCGCAATGTACTTAAAATTGTGAGACTGGGTTGTACTATTATCATACTGTAAATTTATCATACTGTTTTTTTTTTCATGGGACACATGGCTGTTTGAGTAAATCAGAAACTGTCACAATTGAATGTAACATTTCCAGTTCTGAGCATTGTTATATGAAATTCTCCCCGTACTTCACTCTCCTATTGTGATATTGTATGTCATTGGTTTGCATCATTACCCAGAGTCATTTGATGCCCAGATTGACTCAAAAGAACGATATGCATCATGTCTGTGTTTTTCTGTTCACCGTGGAGAAGGAAATGGAATCACAGATTTAATCTTTTTTATAGCGGTTGTGCTTTTATAGAAGCCTTTAATGGTAAAATAAGTATATGCCAGGAAGTACTAATACATGCATAGAATTAAGTGGAAAGAGATGTAACTCAGCTGTTCTTTTTGCATCTCTGTAAAGGCCTGATTTATTTCCCTCATTCACAGGGAAAAGGGTCCAACTGTACTGCAGTTAAATAATCTTGATGAAAGGTCCAAGTTGATTTGACAGAAGAGTGCATTTATTATGGGCTTCAAAGGCAGCATTGACTTTTTCATCATTTAATTTTTCAGCTTCTGGTGACACTTCCTATGAAGCCCATATTTATAAAGCTTTATAACTGTATCAGAGTGAATCAGACTCGAAAGGTCTGAAGTCTCATAGTCCAATGTTACAGATTCTCTAATGGCACGAGTTACACACCCCAGCATGGCCTTCTCTGAGGACAAAATACTTTTTTTTGTGTGTCCTTTTTCCAGACTAATGAGTGTGGCATCTTAGACGCTGTTGCAAATCTCCGTGGCCATTATCATTTTACTTCCTGGCATATACTTATTTTATATCCCTCATAAACACCGCAGAAACCTATAATGTCGGGTTTCATCTCTCATCCCTGGAGCCTGCAGTCTGTAACATAATATATGGATGCAGCAACAACTGGACAAGGTCAAGAGATAAAGAGCCTGTTCACACTGCTATTAGGATATTGATGGTTAAGTGTAAAAGATCAATTTAAATATGACCATGGTCCAATCCTGTGGTGGCTGACAAAAGCATAATGGGCACATTATAAGTGTAAAAGCATTAATTTCTTGCAAGTCTCATTTTCAACCTTCAATTAAAAATCTTTAAAGAAATCCAGTAAATTCTGAATAACTGTCACGCGCCCGGCTGAGCGCGAGACAATAGCGTGGCGGTTGCCATGACGACAACCGTCACGTGCCCGTTTATGT
>JAOUQW010062573.1:0-14289 GCA_028565825.1 Olivaichthys viedmensis
CATAAAAACTGAGGCAGCAGACTTTGTGAAAATTAATATTTGTGTCATTCTCAAAACTTTTGGCCACGACTGTACACCTCGACAGACAGAAATAACAGATTATTAAGTATGATAAGAGCATACATTGGCTTAAAAGAGTGTGTAACATGATGACAGTGCAAGCGGAGACTTTGGCAGATCTGCATATGACATCATAACTAAAAGGGAGCGCCAGAAGGTAACACAGGCATCAGGGCACACTGGGACATCAGCGTTCCGCCACTCCACCATCAACAAATCTGAGTGATCGCGTGAGAGGGGGTGACAGCATCAAAACATGTGTGATTTGAATGGATCTTTATCGTTTTACTTATGCACCCAAGTGAAAAAAAAATCGACTTGGAGCATACAAAAACTTGGATATTTGAAAGCAACCTTGTATAGGCCGTAGTTTTTGTTCATTTTTATCAACTTTAGCATTTTCACTTGACCCATTTTATAGCTTTCAATCAACAATTTTCCTTCAGAACTGAGTCAAGAGAATCAACATGCAGTAAACTCAGTTTCTCTCTTCACCTCTTTATGCAGCATTCTTGGTCCTGTGATTGTTTGCCACCATGCTTGCAAAACATTGGGCTACTTAAGAGCCAGAAGGTCCCCAGGGTTATTTTTCTCTCATTGAATGGTGGGACCGCAAACTCTCTCCCTGCCTCAAACACGAAATCAATGCATCGCCGGTCGAATGTATCCGCAGTGATAATCGCGTTTTTTTCTAAAACCTTGCTAACACGTATAACCTTGAGTTGATGAGACTGAGCTCCGATGATAGCCAGAAGAATCAGACTAATTACACCGGCTAAATGGAATAGATTTACTAGGCCATTAATACAGTAGGCAATGAGGAGAGATTGTTAAGGTGTCAGATGGTTTTATTTGCAGCAGAACGTGCCGCCATATCGTGCCTTGTTAAATGTGCTTTTCAGATGGAGAGGCATTGTGGACATTTTCATACCTCTCAAGCTTGTAAAATAGAAAGGGATCCTTATCAAGCACTGCAGTCTTGGAGAGAGCAGCACAGACCATTTAGACTACAAAAATGTTATTATAATGCTATAAAGTGCAGCTGTACTGAAGTGCCCTTGTATCGTAACTTGGAATTTTTTATTTCAATAACAGGATACACCTCAGAGCTGCGTACAAACACCTTTAGTAGTATTAATAATCTACTTATTTGTCTGTTGCACAGTTGAGATAAAGTTATGATTGCTGGATTGATAATGATGGCTATAATGATGGAAATTATGAAAAATGTAATTAAGTTGTCACATCAGTGCACACATTCAGAATTACTTGATAAAATATTTGTTATCGGTATTACTGCACACTATACAACAGTAAAAGTGATGGTCCTCTCCTCTTATTTATGGCTCTAGTGGACTGTCTGGACCCCCAGTGTGCAGGACATGGCGTCTGTGTGAAGAGCGAATGCCTGTGCTCTCCTGGCTGGGGTGGCATAAGCTGTGAGAACCCACTGCCTGCCTGTCAGGACCAGTGCTCTGGTCATGGCACTTACATGCCCGAGAGTGGCACCTGCGTGTGCCAACCCAATTGGACCGGATCTGACTGCTTTACGGGTAAGGATACTGATGTCTTTAAAGAGGGAATTATAAAAATAAGATTTTGTTTGTCCAGTCACAATTAAGTTGCCCAGTTCAAGAGTGGCAATCTGTACTTTTAAACACCTCAACATGGTTTTCCTGGGGCAAAAAAACATTCCTTTTTGTCATGTATTCCTAACGTTCCTATCACGATAGGGACATTAGGTTCCTATAGAGAGATAAATTAATTCTTCATGAAGTTTAATGAAACTGATTATTTGACAACATTTGCAGCGCAGTACCTACAACAGTAAACATACTAGCAGATAATATCGTACTTGCTTTTAAGACAGCACAGGTCCACCAGCACAGGGGGGCTACAGCCTGGAGCCTATGCCTGGAGTCTATACCTGGAGTCTATGGAGCCTGAGGCAATTAACTCAAGCACCAGGCTACCAATATGCTTTTTATCCTAAGAGTCACAGGTTGACACAAATGCAGAAGAGTAGTAAATGGCTGATCATCTGCCTGCAAGCCTTTTATTGCCACATTTTTTTCAATGCAGGGACGAATTGAGTTCTCAGAAGTGCCGTCAACCCTACTACAGTCAGACACCTAGGATTGTTGTCCACACAAAGATCCCCTGCCCACTTGCAAGCTCTCCTGATAAGCCCTGAAAGCATGAAGAACGCCCAAGATTCTGATTAAATGATATTATTATTATTATTATTATTATTATTGTTACTATAAGGCAAGTGACAGGTGAAGGAGTGCAGTCCAAGATCCCAAAAAGTGCAAAAATACATATGAGAATAACCTATAAGTAACAAAGAAACATTAAAAGCAGTTTTGCTTTTAAAATGAGCTAATTGGAACTCATGCATGTTTTAACATAAACATTCTATTAACATGTATATTAACAATATCAGTGAAAATGGAAAAGCAACTCAATGTTTTGGTATAAGTGTCATGAGCATAGCAGTCCTGTGTAGTGCATGAAATGAACCATTAACGGGTAATGTCCATAATCTTATACATGGTCACAGGGATTAGCTCTATGACAGACACAGAGTTGTACCTAAAATTGAAGGTGTTCAGTAAAAGCAAGCAGTAAAACTTAAACTAGTTTTCGTACTATTTTGGTTAGAACATTACATGGTATAAATGATCAGACTCGCAATAATGTCGAGATGAATTCAGCAGGAGTACCAAGACTCGTGAAGAAGAATGACAACATGTGCAACTCGTATTCACTGGGCCACTTCGGTAGAAGTCTGAGTAAATGACATGAAGCTACCTGCTACTGTGGGTAGGTAAAAAGGGGAGAGATTACTTTAATACAGAGACCTTATCTACCGATGACACAGAAAGGCTTTAGATGTGTGCGAACAGTGTGCACAAAAACAGTGACACAAGTGAAACCTGTATGCTCTGCTAGAGGTCATCTGTGCAAAAAGTGGAAAAACTGAACAATTTCGCCATGGTATGCTGGTCGAAACAGTCAGTTAGGTGAAAAAACATACTATAGAGAATGACAGCGTAGGGGACACTGATGAACTGTTCATTGACTCTATTACAGTAGAGCACAAGAGCACGAAGAATGAACCGGCTTTTGGGGAAATCAAGATATGACCACATAGAGTAAGATTTAATATATACACTGGGACACCAGTAAACAATTTAAGCCAATAAATTCACAACCCTCTTGGAGGATACAACACTGAAGCGCTATTCACACTATCAGGCTCTGGCAGGTAACCACTTGAGGTCAAAGGCACTTTTAATCTGAAGTCTAGGAACAAAGACATCAGATTTCTTCCTCTGTGCATAATCTCAGAGCCTGTTTGGACTACAGGTAGCCTATATTTTTTAAACTAGTCCTGTCTGTCAGCAAGCCAATTATCGAAGAGTTTGCTAACATATTTCAAGGTATCGGACAGCTCTCAAGTGATGGCAGCATTCAACTCGACCCGGTAGACATTCCTGTGGTCTATACATAGAGGCTGATTTCATTCACACTGCACACTTGCTTAAAAGAGGAACTTGACAGTATGGAGTGATCTGGAATTAACCCTAAGGTAACAGAACCCACTGACTAGGACAATGCCCTAGTGTTCATTAAAAAAACCCGTACTGGAAACTTGAATGGCTGCATGCCAAGACCGGTGGGGTGTAAAGAAATCAAGAAACCCCATTATCCTCCTTAACCTAACTTGGACGGCGTTACCACAAAGCTTGCTGGTGCCCAGCTGTGTCTTGGATGCCAAGTCTGGACACTAGGCCATCAAGCTGACTGAAGAATCATCCATGTTAACTACATTTAATGCTGTGGTAGGCAGATACAGATTGCTTTGTATGTCCTTTGGCTTTGTTTCAGTACAAGGTGAATTTTAAAGGAAAATCACTGAAACATGAAGGGCTCAGTGGTGTGGTAGCCATGGTTATTGACATCCTAGTGTTTGGGAGAACATACAAAGAACATGATGGTGCAGTAACTTCAAAGAGTGTGGCAAGTTTCCATTACGCCAACTGCTGAAACAGACCAATGATTTTTCATGGCATGAGACTCATAAGAACGCTTTACAGTAAATGAAAGAACTACAGCCAGTTGCACCAGTTGAACATAAGTTCGACCGTTAGTCAGGATGTAAAGTCGGTCCTAAACCATACGTTGAGAGTAGTTAGTTTAAAACTAATGATGTGTAGAATTTCAGTTGCACCACAGACACTTAAGGCGCTTCCTAGCTAGTAGAGCGTAAGGTGATCATAGATCAAGACTTTGTCGCACAGAGTGACGTGTTTCACCATCACCAGCCAATCAGTAACATGATCCGACATAAACAGGAAATCCTACATCCATGATCAAAACACAGAGAAGCGGTGAGTGCCCATCCTTCAGTGTCATATTTACTTCAAGCAAGGTCTGTCTGTCGAGTCAAGTCATATTTTAACCATAGATAAATAAACAAATGGATTATGCTTTACAATAAAGTGGTGACTCAAATTATTTTGAGTGACTCTTGTATTTATTTATACATGGTATGAGCTTGTTCTGTTCTGCTGCTTGCAATCTCATTCATCAAATTTAACAGCATTTCACTAACGAACCAAAGCAACAAGAAATAACAAAATGGTTGTGAATTTAATCTTTATTTAAATAAGCTGAACGACAGAATAAGGTAACATTACATTAAAGGTAAAGTTTTTTAAATAATTTGTAATGTACCCTGCCAATAATCTAAATTTTAACCATGAGATTTTGCGCTAGCTAAGGAAAGAGCTCACTTTTTTAAACTAAATAGGCAATTTAGTTTATGATCCCTTCCGTTTATATGTGCCGCAGAGTTTGCGCTACGAATTTTTGGTGCCAGTCACGGTGTTTGGGAACAATTCAGTTTACCGGACAAATGGGTAAAATTCCGGTCATATGCTATTGTCGCTACCCAATCCATGCCCCCTGCCCGATTTGCACTGCGCATGTTCACCATTGTTGCACCTGCGTACATCTTATTACATTTTACGATCTGAAACGACATTTTTTCTTAAGCATATCATCTATATTCATTTAAGAGACTTGCATTATTACATACAAGGAGTGGGAGAAATTAACTTTATTTACTTAATTTGATATGTACTTTAAGTGAATATTTTTTTATTGGAAAACGTGTCTGACGGGATTTTAATTTGCCGGTCTTGAAGAGTTTTTACCGGTCAAATACCCGTATTTCCCGACTAACGGAAAACCTGGGGTGCTGTTACAAACAGTTTATTTCAGCAAAGTGGCCATGTATGATGCTAGACCACACAAAAAAACGTAGGATATTATCCTTCTTACAAAATAAAAAACATAATGCATTTATAGTATCTTTATATGCAAATGCTCATTTTACTCTGCACACGGTAGATTTCCCTGCTGAAAAATCCAGCTTGGTCAAACCAGCTACCAGCTGCCAAAACACAGGCCGAACTGGTCAAACTGGTAGACCAGCTTAGCCAGCTAGGAATTTATTTTTCAGCTTCCTTATAACTTGACTCAATTGATCAGTAAATGTTTGCGATTTTCTAATTGCCTTACTGTTGTGTTATTTTCTTGAAACAATGTGTCTACAATGGTACATTAGTAGCGGTAATTCATAAACTGTTTCCATCTACCAGCTTGACCAGCTCGGCCTGTGTTTTGGCAGCTGGTAGCTGGTCAGACCAACCTGGATTTTCCAGCAGGGTTGTGTACTTTGAACAGAATCACAGAGAGGTTTTGTGTATTGGTGGACGTTGCACCTACTTGTTATAAGGCTACATTGAAACTATGTTACTTGGTGCAACTGTTAAATTTTTAGCAATTTACGTTCAAACTAGGCTACGATAAAGCTGGTTCAACTGGTGCAACCGGCTGCTGGTCACTAAAGAGCCAGGTCCCATCCTTTTCTACTATGATGCAATCAAGAGCAGCGGAGAGAGGCGGAGGCCTGCAGGTAAATGCATTCAAGAGTAGCCTGGCTGATGGGCTCCTTCAGGAGGGTAGGATATATATGCTTCTAAATCCCACACAGCCATGGAAGACAACTATGCTCAAATTAGAGGACAACTCTATGCAGTTTTGTTTGGCTGTAAGCATTTCTATGCATATGTGTATGGAAGAAAAGTTGGTGTTAAGTCTCACCACTCTTGAGCCATACTGAAAAAAGAAGCATCTCCACTGTCCCTCCATGCCTGCAAAGGATGATCCTGGGCTGTAGTGATACAACATTAAATTGTGCATTGTTCTAGCAAGGATATTCCAATAGCTGACACACGTGGCATTGAGAGGAGCAAACAAAGCCAGAGACGTTCTGTTTTGGCTTAGAAAGGGAAAATCGATAAATACCTGTTTAGAACGTCTGTAAGTCCAACCCAAAACAGCCAAAGATCTCTTATCCGATTCCAGAAAGGCCGTGGCAGGTCATTGCTACAAACCTCTATGAGAGGTTTGACTATGAAGATAGCCGTTGACTAGTACAGCAGTTTAATGGAGCTTGAAAGGCTTCACTCCACCACATCAGTAGCTGTGATCCATAAGATCAAACCCATGTTAGCTAAGCATGTTGTTTCTGAATAAATCATGTCAGATAATGGTCCACAGTACAGCTCACATGAGTTTAAAAGCTTTGCAATTTTATATGTCACTACTAGTCCCTACCACCTAGAATTGCAGAAAAAAAAACAGTGCAAACTGCAAAGGCCATACTGGACAAAGCACGAGCAGACAAAAATGACCCTTATCTGTGCTTGCTGGAGCACAGAAACACACTGTTGGTTTCAAGTCCCCAGCACAGCTACTCATGAGCCAATGTTTATGCTCTATCTTACCCATAACAGGTAAACACCTGAAGCCACAAGTGGTTAATCAGGTACATGCATGCCAGGAGAGAGCAGACTCAAATTAAACACCGGCATTATTGCAACCACACAGCCAGAACACTACGCTGAAACAGGGCACCATTTGCTTTTAACAGGAACATGGTCAATGAAAACTGACCTCCGTCATGCAACCTTTGGGTACTGAAATATCTATCCACACAAGTGATTGTCACACTTTCTGCTATAATCGTATGCACTTCATGAGTACCAAGGAGGATCCATTAAAGATTCATAAATACACACAAGAAAAACAAGTAAAGATTGAGCCAAACCCCAAACCTCCCACAACTCGCACAAACGAAGAGGCACCAGATCAGAATGCTGATGGACTTGGGGCGATGGCACTCACCATAAGGTCTGGTCACAAAGGTAAAATGCAGACATTCATGAACCGCAATCTGTAACATGGTATTCTTGGTTAGACACTACAGAGTGACTGCTAGCTAAATAACATACTCCTATGTACTTGGAGTCGATGTTTATTTGAAAATGCTTGTCTAGAATGCATATAATAGCTTTTTCTAAAATTGGTCAATTTTTCCATATCTAACTGCGAGGAAATATGCATTGTGCTACTGGTATCTTGTAACACTCAATACATTCCTCCAAAGTAATAAATCTTTATTAAACTTTTATAAATTTAAACTTTCTCTGAACCTAATTTTTATTACAGTCTTTGCTGTACAGTCAGCTTCCCACTCTTAAAAACACAGGCTATTATTTTTTAACTCATCTGTAAATTTGCATTTTCAGCAAATTGGGCATATATTGTGCTTATGTGTCAATTTTGGTGTTCAATGGGGCTCTGCTCAAACTGTCCGGCAAGCTTTTATCAACATTTCCTAGCAACATCTGATAAGTAGTATGCCTAGTATCATGTGACGCTGTGTGCAAGTTAAAAATATCTACCTGTAGTGCAGAGTCTAGGCAATAAGTACTAAAGAATAAGATAAAACATAAGTAATACATATTATACATGTTCATATTTATGTAATAATTACAATTATTATAGTTATATTATTAATATTGATAAAGAAAGTTAGTTACAGAGGCTGTCCGTGTGAAAATTGACACTATTACCGCCATGTTTGTCGTGTGGTAAGCTTTCTCCAAACTTGTATCACTTGTATCACCAAACATGATATTGTCACAACTCTCAAAAACAGTAAGTAAGGTTATTTTTCCTTCTATATTCAGTTTTCTTACTGAACCTGGTTTTTGGCCCTATAATTATGCTCATCTGTAATGTGTCATCTGTAAATATTTACTTACAATGATAAAGCCTGTAGCCATAAATATCCAGATATCATCTTTAATGCCCATAGCCTGAAGTACACCGAAAAAAATAAAATAAAGATTTTGGCTTCCGTGTCCCAATTCTTATAGAGAGCACAGTCTAACTATTCACAGTGGGACCGGCTGCTGACCAGGGTAAATGGATATAAAGTAGTCATCCAAACACCAGAGACAGTGGTATAGATGAATGGTGTGCTTATTTAAAACTGTTGAAAATACTAACATCATAGCAAAAAGAGCCTTGAAAGCCACAGCCTAACTTGACACATAGAGAAATAAAATTAATAACAGTACCAGGAGGCTTTTTTCTGGATCTGAGTAATATGCCTATTCTACAGTTTGTTTCGAGCCCTTGTCCAGTCTCAGTCTTTTAAGTTGTTGGACTCTCTATGGCCTGGCTAGACTGACCTAATTACTACTTACAAAATTATCCACATCTGTAGTGGGGTTTTCATCCACCTATTTTTATGTGAAAAGTTGAATATCAGTGAAGATGCAATAAAGGATGATGAAAAAAATCTAATAAATGAGTGTTTAACTGATGCTCTTTAGAATATAATTTTGTTGCCCCAACTCAGAATATTCACTTTAGAGTCAGTGATTGAAACACAATGATTTGCACTTTTAAATCTGCTTAAAATATGTTAAACATTTGGGTGGAAACATACTTTGTGACTGAGCCATGTAGTAAAGTGTTTCTGTGTGCTCTATATATTAATAAAATCAGTGTATTCTGATATGCCAGTAGATCATGCCAAACGTTTGGTGGAGAGAAGAGGAACAGCCATTCGTTCCCTAGGCTGGCATGCTGAGGTGTAACTAATTAGGTGAACTCATCAGCGCTCACTTGGTATCAGAGAAGAGGATGTAGGCAAAATCTATAGACAGACGTAATGAAGGGTTCTGTAGTAGCAAGAAGGAGTGTGAAAGAAAATGAGAAAGAGTGGGCCTACTCATTTGCAGCAGGACTGATTAAATACAGGTCATTGCATATGGCACTGTAGAGTTTATGTAATGGTTTGACCATGTGTCTGTTTTTTGGCCAGTTTATTATGGTGTTAATTGAAGTGCTACTTCTGTTATTTTTTATTAATTATTGTTTACCTTTTTTCTGATGTAGTTTCCCTCTGTTTATCAGCGCAGGCTTTTGTAGACTAGAGAGTCAGGCTGTAATTTTGATTTATCTGTCACGGACACGCCGTTTTGTGGCGAAGCACGTGACCACTATTGGCGGTTGCTCTCTGTTGTGTTGTTTGTCTAGTCCCGCCCTGTCGAATCATGTCAAGTGCATTCACCTGTTTCCTGTCTGTTGATTAGTGTTGGTATAAGTATCCCCATGTTCCAGTCCTGCTTTGTAGTTCAATGTTAATGTCATGCCGTGTCTGTGTGTAGTAGTCTATGTCTAGTGTGAAGTATTTAATAAATATTTAAAGCGACTTCACGTCTGAGTCCGACTCCCCGCCTACAGCGTGATCTCTCTTTGCACATAAGTGCAGTGTAGTGTGAGTACTAAGCATGATGATGGAAAGTCTTGATGTTTTATTTATCAGGTCTTAATCCCTCCCCTTCTCCTTTTATCCGTCCATTCTACATCCATGCTCCCTTTTTGTTGATTCATACACAATGGCATTGGCCTCATTGCTGAGTAAGATTTACCTTGTGTTAGATCAGACCGAAATTAAGGGTTTTGTGCTATGGCCATTGAGAAACACTATTTATATGCTTTTAGTGTGTCTGTGTGTGCATATGTGAGTGTTTTTGTTTTGTTTTGTTTGTCATGCTGTTCTCAAACTCCTGGTTTCCAATATTCCCTTCTCAACCATCAGACAAATGTAACTCTTGCACTTCTATCTTTTATTATCTTAGACACCAAATAAGTGAATCTTTTGGGCCAGACTATTCACATCACATCACTACCCTGCTCTGTTGTGTAACACTAAGTCGATTAAGCTTTGGCTAATAAAATTCTAATGAAGCTTAGATGCTGAGCCCATGCCAGTTTGGTGAAGGTTCCTTAAGTGCAGAGTACATTTGAACTGAAATGGCTCCTGCGGTGTTGAGATTAGGGGACTTTTTACTTGGTGCAGCAATTTTCTTATTCCCACAAACCACTTATGGAGAAGAGGCTCTGTGCTGGTTAAAGAAAATCTGGTTTATTAATATCCTAAATATCCAACTCATTTATTTATTTACATTTACATATATTCATTTGTCAGACAATTTATCTAAACCAGCTTACAAATGAGGCAGTATACAAGCCAAGCATCTAGCTGTTAGAGGACTTGACAGCGATACAAGTGCTGCAGAACCACCAACTGACCAGAAGCAAGTGCAAGATGTAGGAAGAACAGTCATAAAGCAATCTATTGAACTGTATAATATAGTCATTAAAATGAATAATACACAGTAATAACATGAATAGAATAATATACAAACTCTGATGTAGAGAATATTTGCATCAGTGTTTACGAGCTAAGTCTTCAGGTGTTTCGTGAAGGTTGTGTGGGTTTCTGCGGAGTGAACAAAACTGGTTTCACCATCACAGGATCATGAATGAAAAGAGGCTGGTTTTAGACTTAGTACCACACTATCAGTGACTTTTTCACCAAGCACGGTTCAATCACAGACATGTCTATACAAGGAGTTGTGTTGCATATTACAACAAGTACTGTCTGATCTTCCTGATGATATACAAAGCAAATCTGTAAGATCACCGCAATGCGTTCTGTGAAGGAACGCTGGTAATCGATTGTTACCCCAAGGTTCCTGTTAATAGCAACTGCACTACTAAGAACACAGACTGAAACTGAAGAGGGCAATAAAAAGTTATTTATGACAGTTTTTTTTCTTCTGGAAACTACTCACAGTAAAGTAAACTGAAATTATTTTTCTTAGTTCTTTAGACTTATTTGATGTATTTTTCTTTTTTACTTTTTGTCTCCATGTCCTTTAAAACGCGGCGTCCTCTTGGCGATCAGAGCTGTGCCCGGTGCCCTGTGGCGGTCACGGTGTTTGCTCAGAGGGCAGGTGCCAGTGTGAGGATGACTGGGAGGGCACAGCGTGTGATCAGCGGGCATGTCACCCACGCTGCGAGGAGCACGGTCAGTGTGTGGATGGAAAATGCCAGTGCCAGCCAGGCTGGGAAGGCGAACACTGCACCATTGGTAAGTCTCCAGAAAACTTTCCCAATCACCTGCCGCATCGCAGCGTGTTTGACAGTCGTTAAACCATAATATTAAACCATAATAATTAGACCATATATTCTCTTGGTAACTTAGCTTTGCAGATGAACTGACACTGAATTAAAAAATAGAAATACATGGGCTTGCTTGCTGTGAATTTGCAAGCAGTCATACAGTCATAGCTTATTCTGAGCAACAGAAATACCATTAAATCTCGGCCGTGCTGAAGAACTCATTTCATACCCTTTGAACTTTAACAAGGGAATTTGGGGCCTTGTACGGTAGCTTCCCCTGGATCTGTCAAACTAATTGCAGCTCCCTGCTTCTATTTTAAAGTATCCCTTAATTATGCCTGTGAGTATGTGTGTGTGTGTTATCTGTGTTAACTGTGCTCAGTACACCTCTACTCTTTCTCTGCAGCACATGATCTGGATGTTGTTGTAAAAGGTAAGTGGTGTTATGTGTGCCTATAAATCCTAGAAATACATTCACGTTTCATAGATTTCATAATTGTTTGTATTTGAATAGCAGAGTAACACATGCCAGTAATAATTTACTACAATCACATAGTCAATTATAATGCATTTATATTCTCTATAGGGTGCATTTACAGCATAGCTCAACAGGAGGTTGGAATTTATTACTTTAGGCATCAATTCTAGAAGGCATTGGATTTAATTGAACAAATCAATGTTATTAATGTGTCATATAGCTGTATAACAGTCATTGGCTGACATAATATTACACTTTGCTATTGTGAAAGGTGAGTGCTAATCCTCAGTGATGTTTGTGTCTTAGATGGATGTCCGGGTTTGTGTCATGGCAAAGGTCGCTGTACTATGGAGCAAAGCGGTTGGCATTGTGTGTGCCAGCCTGGCTGGAGTGGCCCAGGCTGCAACACAGTGACTGAGCGTGAGTGCGAGGACAATGCAGACAATGACGGAGGTAAGGAAGAGCTTCTTAGGGATGGGGGACCTTATCTAAGAGGCCATAAATAAAAAATTCCATATGGATAAATACATGAATGCATATATACATATGTACACAAGTAGCAACCAAATAAGTACATTAGTAAAAAAAGAAAATAAAAAAAAGACGTGTAGCATAATTTAATGGAATTTGTGTTGTATTGAAGCACATGAAAACTGTTGTGAGTGAGCTAGAGACATATACAGTAGGTGTTAATTCCTGGTTTTCAAACTTATGTCTAAATAAAAGTAGGGACTTACATTTTGTTGTCATCCAAATTTGCTAATATATGCAAAAACTATTAGGAAATCCATAAGAATGAGATTAAATGATTGTGGGATAAATTAAGACACATTTTTAAGTGCTAATGTTAATTACTTAGGATTTTTAAACAGTAATTAAAATTATTTCACACCAGTACCTGGACAACATTGTGTATTATAGGTGTTACCATTTTTAAAACCAAACATTAGACTCCAATGGGGATGTGATGAAATGTGATAATAAAAAAAGGTGATGCAAAAATGCCAGGTAAGCCAAAATTACCCACAGGGAGAGAAGGAGAGAAGGCAAGAATGAATTACTAAATTAATGAAAATGTCAGTCTAGATTTGCTTTTTCACAGCTCTGCAAGGCGGGCATGGCCTTTTGTCAGCGTTGTTATTTAAATGCCACTGTAGCCCAACCACTGAGTGGATTTTTAATCTGCACAATGTAGGTTAATGCTTTTGATGTCTACCATTCCTGCTGAGATGAAAGATAAAAAAAAATCTCTCTCTCTGTTTCACTGAATATATATATTCAGTTTGAAAAACAAACATTGTCTGAAACGGGGGAAAAAGAAACACAACAAACGAAACCAATCTCTTCCTCATCTGATTGCATGAGAGATTTGCAGACAAAGGGTACAGCGATGCAGGTGACAATGATTTGTTGATAAGTCAGCCGGGTTAAGATGAAAGGCAGCAATACTGATTGAGCCTAGGCATGTGTTCTTTTTTTAATATTGCTTTTTTTCCCTTCTCCAAACTTATTCCAAGGGAATTGGTGTGGAGATTTAGAGTCAAAAACTGGCACATGCTACTGAATATACATTAATATAATCTGGGATGTTTTTAGAGACTTTTGTCAAAGAAGTGGATGGTGGGTGCACTAAACACAGCCCACCAGTACTGAGACGAAACTCAGAACACTGGATGTCGAAATACAGCCCACCACAATGGCAGAAATCCAGCCTTAACTGTAGATATTGAATCACAACCCATTAATATGTTTGCACTGAAATCTGGCCTGAATGGTGGATATTGCAACACTGCCATCAGGACAGCGTCACTGAGAACCCCATCTTAATGGCTGATTTAATAGTGGATATTTAAATAGCCTACTAGGAAGGTGGCACTGACACCCAGTCTGATCAATGGGCATTTCTTCTGTATCATTTCCTGCTTGCACATGGTATTCACAGTTAAAGCGCAGAATAATAAGTCTAAGCAAACATGCCAAAAATCACAAGAATTATCAGCTAAATATATGTCACAGAGAACCACCAGCTTTGCTTCTGTCAATGCCCTTGTTGATCTCTCACCATTAAAATGCTTTAGAGTTTCTGCATTTCAAACAACTTCAATGCTGTTTCTGCTTGTCAGTTCGAACTAGTCTGGCCATTCTCCGTTAACCTCTTTCATCAACAAGGCGTTTCCGTCCACAGAACTGTCGCTCACTGGATGTTTTTTCTTTATTGTACCGTTCTGAGTAGACTCTAGAGACTGTTGTGCGTGAAAATCTCAGAAACGTCTGGCACCAACAATCATGCCACGGTCAAAATCACTGAGATCACATTTTTCCCCCATTCTGATGGTTGATGTGAA
>JAOUQW010062604.1:0-14287 GCA_028565825.1 Olivaichthys viedmensis
CATGTTGGTAAGCTGGGGTCAGAGCGCAGGGTCAGACATGATACAGCGCCCCTGGAGCAGGGAGGGTTAAGGGCCTCACTCAAGGGCCCAACAGTGGCAAGGCTCGAACCCACAACCTTCTGATCAGTACCACTGAGCCACCACTTCCCTGGTAGGACTACCTAACCTCAATATATCAACATCTGCATTGAAATCAACTCCTAGACTAATTATATGTCAGGTACCAAAGCTTTTAAAAAAATTAAAATAATAAATAAATAAATAAATAAATAAAAATCCCTGGTTGTTCGTCCTCAATGACATGCATTGCGTTGTTTGGACATAAAAGCGTGTATAAAAAAGAGTGTGTTGGACTGCCCTCTAGTGGAGACGGACGACATCTCTACCACGTCCGTCCATAACCCCGGCTTCGTTTTGTGCCACGCGGTACCTTTAAGGTTGCCATGGGAACCGTGCGCATACACTTTAGCACTTCCGTGTGTTTGTGTTTGTGTTTGTGTTTTTAAAAAGAAGCGTTTATAGGCTTTCAGTGTTTTCTCTCGACACGTTTCAACCGAGCAAATAAAGGTGTTCAAAAACAGGTGGCGTATAAGTAACAGACGGGTCTGGCAGCTCAGCCTTTTGTCTCCCACACACACACACACACACACACACACACACACACACACACACACACCACTGTATACAGTATTTATAGCTAGCTAGCTAGTCATTGATGCACACTTTCTGGCTTGCTTACTGACTCATTCTTCTCCTTTCCCTTTCTTTTGCCTGGTAAGTTTTGATTTAAGGCTCTCAGCAAGACAGCATTATGTAACATTGGCATTTTAAAAAGTTGCTTATTTAAGTATTTGTTTCTTAAACAAAAGGGACTACGACTAATAGCAATCATAATCACAATGATGAAATAGCAGAAACAGAGAAGGCCGGGCAGGTTTGGGCATCCGGTAGTTTGTTGCGGAATATTAAGAGTTGTTTTGTTGGGTTCTTCTTATAACTCTCTGCGTTCAGCTTCTGGACAGGTGATCGTGTGTGATTGTGAGGCTACCTGATCCCGGAGGCCTTTCCTAACAGGGTCTTTAACAGTGCCTCTGATTACACATTCTTTCTAGCATTTTCTTAACAATATACAATTACCACTAAACTATTTCTATCATGCTGTACCAGTAAAACTTTTGGCTTTCACCAATCATTCTCTAGTTACAGAAAGGTTGCAGATGCACTTACTGTTGTGTGTGTGTGTGTGTGTGTGTGTGTGCGTGTGCACAGGTATCAGAATTATATATTGGACTATAGTTTATGTTGCTTAATTTCAATAAACTTGCATAAAATGTGCATTAAAAACACGTTTTTGACATATTGATTGCATAGCACCACATGTGTAGAAGAGACGTCCGTAATGCCGCGTTTCCATGCTACGTCTTTAACAATATGGTAAAATCCAGGTTCTAACAGCTACTTCTCATTTTTCTATCAGGTCCAAAATAATGGTGTCATTGCTCCTGCTGTCCCTTCCTCTGCTCCCTGTGATCATCACACTTTGCCACTCACCGCTGCTGGCCCTTTGTCGTTGTGTGTGCGCGAGAGTGCTGAAGCTTCTCCGTGGGAAAGTATGTGTCAGCAGCACGCATGCGTACGTCTTCTCTGAGTGTACCCACGGTCAGGCTGAAAGTGTGCTGGCCATGTTCGACCTGTACGCCAAAACACACGCCTCCCTCAGCATCGGGCCCGAAAAAGGTTGTAGATGCAGTCGCTGCTGCTTTTGTGTGTGTGCATAAGTTCAAAAGGGCATCTTTACTAACTTGATCTTTAAACACTACATTTTTCATAAAAGACTTCTACAATGACACTTTGGGTCTCTAAACTATTTAAATCCTGTCTTATAGTAAGCCTTTTGGTTTTGAGCGATGTCTAAACTGATCATAATTAATTCCCCTATCATGTGTGTTCTTGTGGTCAGGTGAGTTCCTGGACGAGGTGATAAGACAAAAGGCTCCTCTCAGGGTTCTGGAGTTGGGCATGCACTGTGGCTACACCTCCGTCCGAATACTGCGGGTGCTTTCCACCTCTGGCAAACTGCTCGCGGTGGAGATGGACCCCCTTACTGCAGAAAAAGGAGAGGAGATCATACTTGTCGCAGGTTTCAAAAATTCACAAGTGAGTGGAACCCACATGCGTTCACGTAAAGGCGACATTTGTCCAGCCTTGCGTTGCACTACTGTTTTTAACACGCCCTATTTGACTTTCCCTTGCCATTTTCTTTTGGGTGAATCCTTGTAACCATTTTAATGGCCTTTTTTTTTTTTTTTGAAAGCCCAAGGATTGAGTTTCACTGTAGACTTCAGATATAGAACTTAACAAAAAGGCATTTCAATTTCCTTTTCAAAACAGCAAGCAACTGGCTGATCAAGCTGTTTATAAATGTAAACACGAGCAACTACAATACTTAATGTTTCAGTAGATGTTACTATAAAAATACAGCATTTGCTTTGCTACACTTAAATAGTATTTTGATGCAGCCAACCACTCAATTTATGTGTGATATCATCATTACTTTGCTTTGCTAGCCAATTAGCAAGTTAGCAAGCTTTTTACCGAGCCTATATGACTTGAAATAACCTGTACAGATTTGCCAAGGAAATCATTTAATCTTTTACTGTGCGAAGGGCAAGTGCATTCTCTCATTGTACCCTCCTTGTAAGTGGCCATTTTTGTAATATTTGTAATATGTATTTCCAAGTTGACAAGGGCATCCTGAAAACAGATAGTGGATGTTACCGATAACTAATTCAGCTAACTATAATCTTTGTGCATGTGAGATCTGGTAAGATGCTGGCTGCTACAGTTTAGTTAAAGTTTACATACACTTGTAAAGGTCAGGGCAGTCTTGGGATTTCAACTATTTATACAACAGTTTTTGTTTTCTGTGACAGAATGATTGGAACACATATTTGTTTGTCACAAAAAACATTCACGAATTTTGGTTCTTTTACAAGTTTATTGTGGGTTTTATGCAGATATGACAAAATCTGCTGGGTCAAAAATATACATACAGCAACTTAAATGATTAATTTGGTGACATTTAACTTTGTAGCATGGCCTTTCAACTTCTTGTTAGTGATTATCACTACTGCTGGTGACTTCTCTGTGCCCATATGATTAGGGCTAGTTTGACTTTTCCCGTCAGACTGAGCCACAAGCGTTACAATGGGAAAGTCTAGGGAGCTAAGTACAGATCTGCGAAATTGCACACAAGTCAGGAAAGTCATTCGGAGCCATTTCCAAGCAACTTCTGATCCCAAGATCGTCTGTACGAACAATTGTTCACAAGTACAACGTACATGGAACAGTGGTCTCTTTGCCAAGGTCAGGAAGAAAACGCAAACTATCACCTGCTGCTGAGAGAAAATTGATCCGGATGGTCAGATGCCATCTAAGAACCACCAAAAAACAGGTTTGCCATGAATTGGAAACTGCTGGAACACAGGTGGCACTGTCTACAATCAAACGAGTTTTAGATCGCCATGGGCTGAGAGGCTGCCGTGCAAGAAAGAAGCCCCTGCTCCAAAATCCGCACTTTCAAGCTCGACTGAAGTTTGCTTCTGATCATATTGACAAACAGCCTTCTGGAGGAAAGTTTTGTGGTCAGATGAAACAAAGACTGAGCTATTTGGCCACAATGACCAAAGTATGTTTGGAGGAGAAAAGGTGAGGCATTCAACCCCAACTACACTATACCTACTGTCAAGCATGGTGGTGGTAGTATTATTCTCTGGGGCTGTTTTGCTGCCTGTGGAACTATGCATTGCAAAAAGTGGATGGAATAATGAAGAAATGATGACCTCAAAATTCTTCAGCACAACCTCAAACCATCAGCCAGAAGGTTGAATCTCAAACGTAATTGGGTGTGCCAACAGGACAATGACCCAAAACATTGGACGAAAATGGTGTTGGAATGGCTAAACCAGGCTAAAATTAGGGTTTTAGAATGGCCTTCCATTCTGTCCTGACCTCAACCCTATTGAGAATATGTGAACTGTTTGAACTGGTTGAACTCTACCAATTCTGTCAAGAAGAGTGGTCAAATATTCAACCAGAATTTTGCCAGAAGCTTGTTGATGGCAATCAAAAGCAGCTGATCGAGGTGAAAAGGGCTAAGGGACATTTAGCCAAATATTAGGTGTGCTGTATATTTTCAACCTAGCAGAGTTTACCTAACTTTCAGAAATAAATGTATAAAATAACTAAATTTGTGATTTTTTTTTTTTTTTTTGTGACATTGAAGTATGTGTTCCAATCATTCTGTCACAGAAAAAGAAAAGTTGTAGAAATCATTGAAAGCCCAGGACTGCCCTGATATACATGTCCTTTACAAGTCCATGTAAACTTTTGACCTGAACTCTAGCTATAACACCGGCAACCTGTACTGCTCCCCCAGCCCACCAGAGGTCACAATCGACTGAATCCACCTGTTCACCTGCACCCACTCACTATATAAACACTGAAAGGACTCCAGCTCTTTGCAAAGTCTTGACGAATAATTTTCAGTGAGTTCTGAGCCATGCGTCATTAGTTTATGCCTTACTGTGTTTGACCTTTGCTAGCTTGCTGACTTTGATTTCTGGATTTTCCCTGGAATTTGCCTTCTGTTTACCTTTGCCTTTTGTTTAAGATATTTTTCAATACTCTTGCCAATCATCTGACAGACTACCTTGATGCCTACATTGACACCTCAGACCAGAATGAAGGTATTCCAAAGGTTCCACTGTGACTGAAGAACACTGGTGTAGGCACAAAGCTAATCATGGTGGTGTAAAAGAACAGGGGTGACCTGGTTGTGCTGTGGTTGGACCCTACAAATTATTTTGGTTCTATAGCCCAAAAGCTTGTGGAGGTGGCCCTGGACAAGCACCACCTCCCAAGTAAGTTAATGGACCTCATAATGAACTACTCCAATAGCTTTAGTCTGAGAGTCTCTTCAGAGTCCTTAGACTGGCACAGGCTCGAGAAGGGGATCATCACTAGGTTCATGGCTGAGATACAGTGTGCTTGTCAGGAAAATGGCCCAGGGTAGAGCTGGAGCTATAACAACACCATGCTACAGTAAGGCTCAGGGGATGCAGTAATCAAAGAAGAGCATGTCAGCAGGATGGTTGGAATGCAGCGTCAAGGAGCCTGGACAAGATGGGAGCAAGTTTGGACGGTACTGTAATATGGCTTAAGCTCTGAAATGCACAGTCTCAATGCATTATGTTTATGATCCAAGCAATCTACGACATTCTACTAGGCCTGTCGTACTTATTCTGCTAAGCAAAAAGCCACTTCACCATCATGCCCTCTGTACCTAAAGTAAGGAACCCTAGAGAACCCCATGCCCTGGGTGAGGGCCGCTACCGCCAGGGGTTAAATTGTACCTCAGTAACGGGTAAGAAATGTAAGATCAATCTAAATAAGGATAAGAAAACATGGCCGTGGGTAAATTAATAAAAATGATCTGAAACATTAAATTGCTGTTTAAAAATGTGACGTTACCTCTTAAAGCCACCAGAAAAAGCATTTTAGAAAAGATAAGTGACTCCAGACGGAGACATTAATCAGGACCATTGTGTTTGACCAATCGATGGTCTGCACTATTTCTAGCTCCGCCCACATGTCCCGGCTCGGCTCGGCAGTACCTGGGCAAGAAGGGTAACCAAATTCAGCACAGGTACTTAGATACGGTACGACTCGCTTGGTGGTGGAAATGGCTACAACGTGGAGGATTATGTGTAATTTGCCGAGCTGTGCCTCACCATCCGGTGGAAAAATGCCAATAGTGGATGAATTCAAATCACTGTCAAGAGTTCCACCACCTTCCAAATTCCACTTTAATCCCTGGCTACTGCTAACGGCATGACCAATTCCTGAATGCAATTACAAAAACTATTTGTAGTGGAATAACCTCCTGCAGCCAGGATGACCACCTTTTTCTTCAGAGCTGGAGAGAAGCTAAAACCTTCTGCGAGGGTCTTCTTCATTGGCCTGTTTACAACTGTGCAAGATAGGGAGCTGAAAATTTACCTTGGGACGCAGCTTAGATTCCCAGTGACATTCCTAATGCCAGACATGGTGCTGCTGTCTGGGACTACCAAGCAGGTAATTCTCTTGGAACTCACCATCCCCTGGAAGGAGTGCATTGTTGAAGCAATATATGACAAGCAAGGTGTGAGTCCTGAGGTGGGATTCAGAGAGTTTGCTTGACCAGTCCCTCTGTAGGACGTATGGTCACTGAGACAGCCGAAAGGGCCTTTAGTATAGTGGATTGGGAGAAGAGATGGACGGGCTAATACAGCTTCCTGGACACAAGCCAAGATTTTATCACATTGGCAGGCTGAGGGTGTCTGAGGTTGAAAAACCCAAAACACTCGATGCGTCCAGAAGCATCGTAAGATGTATTATTTCATTCTACTGATGTCTAATTCAGTAGTACTGCCAATCTACTCACCATACACATGGATTCGAAGTCCTCTATCAAGGACTGTTTTTTATTTATTTAATTACTTAGCAAAGACAAATCAGTTAGTCAGTTTATTCAGATTATTCAATAAAACATTATTTATTTAAATTTCAGCTGTTTGAAAAATTCTCATATAACTTTGAAATGCATTTGAATGTCCACTTTACACACCATTTGCTTCAGTTTTTTAATTGTTGTGACTCCATATATACTAAAATAGGAACACCGTGTTAATGGTTGCAATGTCTTAACAAGTAACACCTGATATTGACTTAATTAGTACTGAAATCAGAAGTCATGTGTAGGGCTGTCATGGTAACCGTAGCTATTCAGTAATATTCCCATAGCCTTCAATGTGGCGTTATCACTGTTTTTTGATCGTTCAAACAATTATAAACTTAGCTTTACATTTTAACTTGCATTAAAATACAATGTGACAGCCCTAGTCATGGGAAATCGTAGTAATGATTTCTGCTTTTATTTACAAAAAAAGTTTCTTGGCTTTTAGAACTGACTGCATGTATTTGTATTTTTAAACCATTGTATTTGGTTTATATTACATTATTTATTGATACATACTAAGCACAGTTGAGTCCAAAACATCACATGAAGCATCACTATGCAGATAAAGCGCATTACTATTAACAGTTGTCCATCTACCTCAGTTTCAGGTGCTAACCTGCTCCTCAGCTGAAGCCATCTCCAAGTTAGCATCTCACCTTGGTGAGGGCCGTTTGGACCTGGTGGTGATGGATCATGACCCTGAGCAGTATCTCCCAGACCTTCTGGCCCTACAGAGAGAGAATCTGCTGTCTGAGTGCAGGTCAGTAACCGGAACTGAGCTAATCTTAATATTAATGTACATGATCTGCATAGCACATTTTATGTGATGTTTTGGACATTTTATCACATTTTATGTGATGTGCATTTACTACAGATAATGTACAGCTGTCTACAGATAATGAAATACAATAGTTTATAAATACAAATAAATTTACATTACTAAACATGCACAGTTTGTTTGCCAAGCTGGAACTGAGCCTAAAAGTCTGAGTCCAATACCAAGAACTGTTTTTCTTTTGCTAGTCACCTCCTACTAAACGGCGCTATGGAAACTGGAGCTCAGGCCATGCTGGAGTACGTCAGTGCCAGGCCGCACAACTACAGCGTGTGCCAGCAGGTTAAAGACATGGTAGAGATCCACTGTCATATGGACACTCGTCCACACAGAGAAGATAGTTAACACTATACATGTTGTGACCTTAGGTTTGGAATATACTAGGGAAATACAATGACTTCCCAGAATTATAGGCACCGTCATTGAACATGAGCCAAAATCAATGTTTAAAATGAATAACACATGCATTGAGTGATATTTTGAGCTAAAATTTTAACACAACATTTTGTCAAATTCCTTAAACTCTCTACTTATTATCTCCTTATCCGAAAGCATATTGGTCAGCAATTACTATGAATTCAATAAATACCGAAAAACGAATAGGAAAAGGTATTTAATTGCGAGAGTGAAGAATGTAATCTGGACCTGCCGATGGGTCCTTGGAGTTTAAGGGGTTAAGTAATGCAATTCGTAATCTCATGGCAGAGGCAAGGTTTTGGGCTACCATATCCGGCTACTTAGCAGAATTCATGATGCCATCAACCTTTGCTGCACCAGCCAAAAATAGACAATTTCCACCTGGTTTTACCTATCCAAGTTCAAGTCTAAATATCTACAGATTTAAAACGTTTGACCTTCAAACTAATTGAGTTGAATGGTTTAATTGTCATCCTTTACATTCACTCTGGGAGCAGTACAGTAAAGACATGCAAAATGCTCTAAAAAACAAAAAGCACATGTGTTTGTTTGTTTTTTAATTTATTTTGGTTTACAGTGGCAAAATGGATGTCACATTTTATTATTTTACATTTACTGGGTCACATACCCTTTGGAAACGTGTACAAAATGTGGGGCAGATATGTAAAAGCATTCAGATTATACACATCATTTTCTAAAGTGTGCTTTTAGGCGTATCCAAATGTGCCAAAGCCGATCCAAATCTATCCTAATACAATAAATGTACATGTCACTGCCGATTACATACAATTGGTTTTTGGTGACATTTCTACAAACACCCCCCCCAGCTTGTACATGTCTCTTTCAGCCACAAGAGGGCAGTAATACGCTATTCTTGTATAGAATAGCCTTGGGTGAGCACGTATGAGACCGTGGGCGTTATACGCATAGTTTTTTTCTAGGTGTGAATGACCTCCAATCACTGCAACCCATATATCGTTTTAAAGCTTAGAATGTGTAGGATTGGTTCAGACATGTCAATGTCATTAGTATGCGCGTTGCCAGCATACAAGCAGGCGTTCGGTTGCATATTCGCGTTCCTGAGTGGTCAGAAACGGCATGATTATAATGCAATTTTTAAATGGTGATCATTTACAAAGGGATTTTTCATGTGTGCAACATCATATATTTTGTTCAGTGCAACAATAGAGTTTCTGAGGATCAATTAAAAAAATAATAATTTTCAATGATGGATTTGTTTGTTTGATTTATTTTAAATATTTTGAGAGAAAATACTATTAAAAACCAAGAACTTCTTATGAGAAGAATTTTTGATGAAGTAGTTTTTCCAGTTGTTTTAAGTGGAAAATGTGAATCATTGTGTAATTTTATATTTTACAATAATTTTTGGCGTGATATTCATTCTGGAGTAGACTGTATATATGCTTGTTTTTGCCTTATTATTTTGCCAAAGGTCAAGAGCACAACAGTGTAATCCAAAGGTTCCCAACCAATGAGTAGTGTAAAAACCAACCTTCTAAAACAATTACTTATTCAGCACTTTGCAAGTCTTTATGTGCTTATTGGTGGTTTTGAGACCAAGTCATATTAACTTGATTTAAAGCAAGTAATGCCCAAGAGCTATTCATTAAATGTTTCATCAGTGCTATCAAGTGACAGGGTCTATTAGTTAAATAGCTAACATCAACACTTTTATTTAATCAGTCTGCATATAGTCTAACTGTGGTGCCAAATTATTCATTTAAATTGTGTAAGCGAGATTGTGTGACTATTAGTATTACACCTGTAATCACATCTCTACTGGGGAATGCCTTAAACAGCACCTGGATGTTGCTGTGTTATCTAGACTGCTGACTCAGAGAGCTGTGCAGTAAAACTACTTGTGCAACAAAATAAACTAATAAATAAACAAATGACATGTTACTTGCACTGAATGTTGAACGTTACCATTGTTTTGTAGCTCGATAACTTTTCCATGATAACTCATTTGCTAATAATAGCTCGCATATGCACTGGCAAGTAAATGTAGGTAGAATGACCAGATGTACAGGACATCTTATTGGTTAAAACTCCCTTTCCTATTCTTTATTGTGGAGCTCTTCGAATGCTCTAAACTGTGCTTTAGGGAGCAGAGCTACTCTAAAGCCTGGTCAATATTGTCATTTTGATGAATATACCAATAACTACCCAAAGATGCTTCATATTTAAAATATTTTTAGTTTTTAACACAGATTTGTGGAATAGCTTGTACAGCTGCACAATTGCACTGAGACTTTCTAACCCTGTTGTACTTACAGTCAACCCTTCAAGAGAATAGCAAACAAAACATCCTCATATATATTTTTTTGTTTTTTAAATACAATTTTCGTCTTAAAAAATGTACAGTGCAAACAAATTTTATATATATATGATTTATTCTAAATTGCTCTCACTCTCCTAGAACTCTTCCCTTGCCTTTGACTAAATATGAGGTTGTAAAATCCGGTTTCCTCCCACCTCCCAAAAACAGGCCGGTAGGTATATCAGCTGCTCTAAATTGCTACAAAGTCTGAATGAGTGTGTAAAGTGGGTGTGCACGTGATGCTCTCCGATGGACTGGTGACCCATCCAGGATGTATTTCTGACCTGCACCCAGTGTTCCTGGGATAAGCTATTGGTCTATTCATCAAAATGACAATACTGACCAGTTCTTGGCCGTGGTTAGGGCACTGGGCTACTGATCAGAAGGTCGTGGGTTCAAGCCTCAGGACTGCCACTGTTGGGCCCTTGAGCAACCTTCCCTGCTCCAGGAGTGCTGTATCATGGCTGACCCTGCGCTCTGACCCCAGCTTACCAACATGCTGGGATATGTATATGTGACAATAAAGGAGCATTCTATTCTACTCTATAATGAATTTTAAAAAATCATTAACTGCATCATAAAAAGCAAAAAGGTGATGTGATGTGCCTTAGGCAGGCTGCGTTAGTGCAGAATACAAGCGAATGTCTAAATGGCTTTAGAACCTTCGTGTTTTGATGATGTCCATACTTTTTCCAAAAACTTTTTTTTTCCGGAATTTCCACACTTTTCCAGGTTTTGGAAATTAGTGCCTTCAAATGACATACTTTTCCCAAATATTAAAGACCTGTGCAATAACCTGTCGTGAAAATGACACTTGCCCTCAGGCCCTGAAAAATAAGCCAATCATCAACATCAAGAGTAGCAGAAAAATCAATACGTTTATTGAGGATCAAAAAGACACCACAATAAAGCTGGGTTGTCCCCGGGGAGAACCAAGGAACGGCGTGAAGGGCTTCTTTTTTTATACACTCCTGCGTATAGGAGGACCAACCGAGACTTCATCCCTCCCCCTTATCTCTTCTTTTTTTTTGAAATAATTAGCCTGAAACTACTTCTTGTTTTACATGGTTACACCATTGTCTACAAACTAACTCATTTCTTATTAAAAGTATGGGCTCATGTCCCCTGAGTACACTGATTTTTTTCACATGTTTATGTTGATTATTCATCATGTTAACTACAAAAATCCACCACACACCCGTCGTGGGTAATTCTGCAGGGGTCTTGGTATAAACCACTCACCTCGTGCTCAAAAGTCTCCAGGTGGTTGAGAGTCAGCTTTAACTGGCCTTTAGTGGTGCTGAAAGCCACCCACTCATAGACAAGGTCCTGCCCCTTCATTCTGTTACACATGCACTGCTCCAGCACTGACACAGACAGGAGCATGAAGGGAAAAAAGACAACACGTTCATGAGAGAGAGAGAGAGAGAAGAGAGGAGAGAGAGAGAGTGAGAGAAGAGGAAGAGAGAGAGAGTGAGAGAAGAGGAAGAGAGAGAGAGTGAGAGAAGAGGAAGAGAGAGTGAGAGAAGAGTGAGAAGAGAGAGAGAGAGAAGAGGAGAGAGGAGAGGAAGAGAGAGAGAAGAGGGGAAGAGAGAGAGGAGAGAGGAGAGAGGGAGGAGAGAGGAGAGAGGAGAGAGGGAGAAGAGAGAGAGAGAAGAGAAGAGGAGAGAGAGAAGAGAGAGGAGAGAGAGAGAGAAGAGAGAGGAGAGAGAGAGAGAGAAGAGAGAGGAGAGAGAGAGAGAGGAGAGAAGAGGGAGAAGAGGAGAGAGAGAAGAGAGAAGAGAGAGAGAGTAAATATACAGTTGTGTGTTGTCGGTCTCCTCACTTTTGTCGAGCACCGCGTCCTCCTCGCAGGCGATATCAAACATCTCGAGCTCCAGCTTCAAGTCCTCCGCGGTGACCGCAGCCATCGTGGCTCTTATTGGCTAGTTCTGCACTGGTATGGTTTATGATGCCGCGAGGTCGTCGTGGCACACAGGTGGAGGTTCAACACAGGTGGAGGTTCAACACAGGTGCAGGTTCAACACAGCGTGGAGGTTCAACACAGCGTGGAGGTTCAACACAGCACAGGTGCAGGTTCAACACAGGTGGAGGTTCAACACAGGTGGAGGTTCAACACAGGTGGAGGTTCAACACAGCACAGGTGCAGGTGCAGGTTCAACACAGGTGGAGGTTCAACACAGGTGGAGGTTCAACACAGGTGGAGGTTCAACACAGCACAGCTGCAGGTTCAACACAGCACAGGTGGAAACCCTCACGCCTGGTAAAGTCGACCGCTAACGGTACTTAGCTGCTTGGCTACTATGATACAAGCAACGCTAGCTAGCAGAAGCTAAACTCGGTACACGACAGCGCTACTAGCTAAAACACCTTCATCTCCGAAACATGAAATGCTTTAAGAAACCCATGTACCTGCTGTCTACGTTGAAATGATCGGCGTCCTGTCGATACTTTCGCTCCGGCCAAGTTGGGGTTGCCGCGAAAAACTACGCGCACGACACCAGCGAGGCGTCATTTCCGGTCCGTGGCGTTGCTTTCTAGCCACGAGGCGGCAGTAGATCTGCAACGACTGGATCAAAGCACTTCTGTTTGGCAGCTGAAGAGAAAACACACCCAAACGTCCTGCTGTACGTAGTTCCGCTGTACGTAGTTCCGCTGTAGCGCACGTGTTGGGAACATCCGGTTCAGCTAGTCAGTGCTCCGCTTCCTTTGTGTACCCAGATCACGGCGTGGAGTCGACTCGTTTATAACGATGCCTAAAGGCAAAGCGGAGAAGAAATGCCGACAACACCAAGAGGTGAAAAGTCAAGGTTTGTGCAGCTGTTTTCTGGGAGTCGTTTTATTACTCGCCAGTAAGCGACATGATGTTGTCACCTGTTTGTAAATCAGATGAACAGCACTGACGATCAAATCTGTGACTTGAATCAATGAATCAATGGTGTAACTCGTGCTCCTGGTGTTGCAGGGATCATGTTCAACACTGGGATTGGGCAGCATATCCTGAAAAATCCTTTGGTGGTTAACGGCATTATTGAGAAGGTAGGCGTTCATAAAGTAATCTTATGAGACTGGGATGATATGAGACTGGGATGATATGAGACTGGGATGATATGAGACTTATAAGACTGGGATGATATAAGACTGGGATGATATGAGACTTATAAGACTGGGATGATATGAGACTTATAAGACTGGGATGATATAAGACTTATAAGACTGGGATGTCCAGTCCTGGTAACAGTTTGATTTGTTTGCTGAAATCACCTATTAATTCTGGTCATTTACCTGGTGCCATAACTTTTGCCAATCACCATAAGTATAATTATTTGGAAAATATGTTATAAAACAAATCTGTAATACACAGAGTGGCCAGTTTTTTTTTTTTTTTTATGCATCCCCCACCATGACACACATTTCACATTCCAGTGTCACGTGGTTTCAGTGTGTAGTGTAAATTAGGCAGACCAGCATGTCTAACACCAGTCAGTGCTCAACAGAAGAGTTAGAATGGGCAAAACAAGTGGCATTTGGTGCTAGGAATGCCGGTCCTGTCCTGTCGTCTGGTCATTTTCACTCATGACTGTTTTTAAGGGCTTACCAAAAAAAACAACTAGCGGTGATCTGTGGTTCTATGGACAAAAAACACTTGTGGATCAAAGGAGAATTGTAAAAATAATAATAATAATCGTGCCAGCAAAGAGACGAATCCCATCTGAAATTTAACATTGGTGTGTAGAAGGTCAACTCCGAACACACCACTGATCTGACTCTGTCTTGAATTTGGCTTCCACAGCCAAAGACGTGTGTGATTCGGCAGCGCAGAACAAATGAGGCACATCTTGCGTGAGCACAGGCGCATCAAAACCGGTCTGTTGAGCAGTGGAACAAAATGGCCCTGTCGGACAAATCCAGATTCCTTTTGCATCACGCTGATGGAAGGATCAGAGTTTGGAACAATAGAATAGAATGGAATGCTATTTTATTGTCACATATACAAGTACAGTACTGTGAAATTCATTCTTCGCATATCCCAGCATGTTGGTAAGCTGGGGTCGGAGATGATGCAGCGCCCCTGGAGCAGGGAGGGTTAAGGGCCTTGCTCAAGGGCCCAACAGTGGCAGCTTGGCGGAGCTGA
>JAOUQW010062614.1:0-14286 GCA_028565825.1 Olivaichthys viedmensis
TTGACTGGGGAAAGTGTCCCAGCAGCAGCAGGATGGGGAAAATGTCTATTTGCAGTGAAAAAAAGTGAATAAAAAATCTTATAGACTTGTTACAATCTATAATGACACTTATATATAATGACAGCTTATATAACCTAGAAGGTTATAAATTGGAAAACTTTAGCTGTTATAGCCTGTTATAGCCTATAATGGCATGTTATAATTAGTATAACCTATAAAATGTTAACAGATAGCTGTATAGCCTATAATAACATTTTTAAACTGTTACACCTATAAATAGTTATCATTTGGAAAGCTTTAACAATTAGAACCTGTTATAACCTATAGTATCGTAATATAACTGTTATAACCTACAGAATGCTTTAACTGTTATTACTTATATTCTACAACAATATGTTATAACTGTTACAACCTATCAACTTATCATAATGTTATCATTTGGAAAGCTTCAGCCTTTATGACTTGTAAGGGCCTATAATAACACGTTATAACCATTATAACCGATACACTTATGTGTGTTTTAAATGGTAGAACTATTAAAGCCTAAATTTGGAATTACTTTAATGCTTTAAGTGATTTAGCGTGTTATAAATGACAACACCTACCATAAACTTGAAACGTACCATTTAGAAAACTAGCGGTTATAACATGTCATAGACTACAATGACAGGTTATATTTGTTATAACCTATAAAATGTCGGCAAACCGTTAACTATTATAGTAACATTTAAAACTGTTATAACCTATAAAGTGTTATCGATTAGAATGTTTTTAGTTTAATAACCTATGGAAATGTTTTCAAACTGTTATAACCTGTAAAACTCTTATCATTTAGCTTTGACAGTTATAACCTAGTATAAAAACATGTTTTAACTCTTGGCCCAAAATAACATGTTATGACTATTATAACCCATAACCGGTTATCATTCGTAAGGCCTTGAGCAGTCATAGCCTGTTATAATCTATAAACTGTTATTTGGAAAGCTTTAACCTGTGTATCCTGGTATTCTCTGCAGCTGCCTGCCGTGTCCCGTCCCTCTCCTCCAGGTCTCGTCCCTCGTCCACATGTCCGTCTGCGTGGATGGTGACTGTCCCGAGCTCAGCACGAGTCTCTGAGAGTGTAAAATCTCCGGCGAGGTCAAGAGTTTAGCTGTGAGCTGACCGTACGTCTTCCCCATGTGATATTTCAGCTGTGGACAGTAGCCTGTATACCTGCACCACGAATACTAATCTGTGTTATGATGGCAGTGATAATTATAGTATTAAAACAAAGGGCAAATGCACTGCATTGTCTGTTTTGGTTTTGTTAAAATCTACACATATTTTAATTAGAGCACTTGAATGCAACGTTCAACAAAATTGTAGATATCAAAGACATGGATTTATTCTTAACTCATGAAACAAGTAATGGGGACAATCCTAATCCTCTATTAATACTGAAAAACAAACATTTTTAAAATGCTTGTGCCTGGAGGAAGCATTTAATCGTACAACAGTATACCCATTTATTCACAAAGATCAAGTAATGCAATACAAGCCATGTATTAAAGACTTGGTTTCATTTCATTGCTAGTCTTGCTAAAATAGAAAGACATAAAGCATCTATGAAACTACTAGGCCTGTCTTCTGTCTATCTACACTGCCAGTCGAAAGTTTGAATTGTTCAGCTTTTCTGATTAAGCTATGGGTTCATTTGAAAGGTTTAGGTTTAGTATCTAAGAGCAGACAGTTAATAAATCCTTAAATACAAAGACTTGGGTGTTTGGTGGAACACTAGTTTAATATTTGACCTTATTTAATTGGCATTCTGTAGCTTTTTGCTTCGTCTGTGGCTCGAATATTGATTAAACTGTAATAAAACACAAGAAGCTCCAGGTGTCTGAACACGTTTGGACACTTTGGATCGATCTATCTATTGCTTTTTATTGATTTTTGGGGGGTATGGAAATATATCCCCTAATTGATCGCCCGTGCAATGTTTTCATTTTGGTTTTTTTCCTCTGATAAAATACTAAGTGGAATCTTATTGCATTCATCCCTCCACTGGTGGCTCAGTGGTTAGGGCTCTGGACTACTGATCAGAAGGTCGTGGGTTCAAAGCCTCAGCTCCACCAAGCTGCCACTGTTGGGTCCTTGAGCAAGGCCCTTAACCCTCCCTGCTCCAGGGGCGCTGCATCATGGCTGACCCTGCGCTCTGACCCCAGCTTACCAACATGCTGGGATATGCAAAGAATCAATTTCACTGTACTGTACTTGTATATGTGACAATAAAGGAGCATTCTATTATTATTATTAACAATGGAAAGGCAATAATATGCTTGCCTGAACAGGTAGATATTTAGTTTAAGACTTAAAGACTTTAGATTTAAATTTGGAGATTGTGTCTCAACCCCATGTTTAAACCCCCTTTTAAGTTTAAAATAGCCTCTAATACCATAAGCAATGTTAATAAAAAAAATAAAATATTTTTTAATGGACCCAAAATGGAGCCTTATGGGACACTACTGGTAAGAGTGACAAAACCCAACTCTATGCCATCCACAGCTACAAAATCTCAATCCATTTATACACAGTCTGAATAAAACTCAAGGATTAAAGTATAAGCATTGTATAGCTATGTTTACATGCACTGAAAGAAAGATTCATGTATACACCTAAATTTGAATAGAGTAAACCTATCTAGGTCATGGAATAAAAGGTGGATAATCCCTTTAATAATACTTTCACAACTGGAATCTTTTCATACATTCTGTGCATGTGCATTCATGGCTCAACGCATGCTGACCAACATGGCTAGTCCAAAAAAACTGGTCCTGTGGTGAAAGCATTCATGTTACAAAATTATGTAAAACAAAATTGGGAGGTTTTTGGGGGAATGTGATGGGCATCCAACTAATATTTCAAAGCAGAATGATGCGGAACACTAATTTTTCTTGCCTTCTGTTCAATAACCCACCCAGAGACCACATAAAGAACAATTATTTTATAAATGTTGGCTAAGAGAAAAATGCAAATGCTCTAGCAGACAATGCTGCAAAACTCGCCACTATAGAGGGATAAACTGAAATAATGAGAGAAGTACAGGCTGCTGCATTCAAGCTTGACAGAGAAAAAACTAAACCGTGCTCCAAGAGAAGAAAATTTTAGGTTGAATGGAAAGAGCCAAGTTTCATAAATACATTTGGCATTATAGAACAAACCTATATAGTAGATTTTATACATCTAACAGTAGGGAGCTAGATGTAGTTTCCTTTTTTCCAGAAGGAATGCGAGAACTTGTTTAGTCAGTGCTGAGAGATCTAGGTCAGGCTCTAAAATACAGATCTTCAGCTGCAGAACAAATACAGACCGTCAGCTGCAGAGCCACACTGGCTTTCAAATCTCACCCTCACTGCGATTCTTCATTCCTATGAATACACACCAAAAATAGACGTGCTCAAGAGGAGTACACACATGCATACACAATGATGGACACTAGTAAAATCAAACACAAGCACAAAAAAACAACCCCACAAATACAAACATTGCCAATCTATGTTTCAGATCCGTTCATACTCCATTTCCCATTCATATTAGTTTTTAAATATACAGGCTCAAGTCAGTGAGTCTGAAATGTTCTCCTTATCTAAAAAACAACAATGTGGTATGCCACTTGCCATGCTGCTCATTTTTATGCTTGATCTGTACATCCATGTATCTAGAGAACATATGGAGCAAAGATAGAATGTACCTCATGATTATAGTACAAATAAAACACACAAACCTCTAAACCTTTATAATTCTCAACCTCTGAACTTGTACTTCAAATGAATGTGGTGTAGAAGTGGTAACAAGAGCCACAAATGCTTTCTCTCGGGAAATGCTGACCTTCGGGTGCTGGGGAAAAACAGTTCTCTATAAAAGGACGGAACGACTCAGGAGCCCATCTGTGTCACATCACTGTCACATCAATGACCATTACTAACTACATGCACACATAAAAAAAAAACACGCACATAGAATGTTTTGCTTCAATGAGAGAAAAGTGGTGTGATCAGATGAAGAATGAAATAATTGTTTAATAGATCAGTAGATTAGCATGTCATTCTCCTGTCTTTTAGCAAATAGAAATGCATAACCAAAAATGGTAGAATAGTTTGCATTGAACTAATCTACATGCAGTACGCAGGCCACAGAGTGGTGTGTGCTAACAAACTGGTTGCTAACAATATCCCTCTGAGCTGGCCAGAGATCTGAGGAATTCAGTGAAATTGCCATAATCAGAAATGCATTCCAAAATATTTTTGCGTGTGCAGCCCACGCCTTCAACTAAATGGTACGGCGAGTGATTGTGGAACTTTGGTAGGGAGGGCAGAACTCTGATAAGTTGGCCTGGAGTTCTGGGCAGCTTCTGCTTAGCATGAGACAGTCAGGACCCCAAGAAGTCAGAGTTAAATTGGTGCATGCTGTATCACGGAAGTCATTCCGAGGTCTGATCTTTCAATCTGCAACCCAAAGCCTTAATCAATTTATCTGGATGTAGCTGTAACGTGTCTAGGAGGAGCTCCTGGTGAGGTTACGATCTAGAAGTGTGATCTGGAAGTCTTTAGAGGAGGTGTGAAGGGATCCGCTGAAAGACCTTCTTGAGGAAGTTTATCACAGCAGGATTGACTCATGGAAAGGAAGGGTGAAAGCAGAAACTCGAATTGGTGTGGTAGCGAAGAAATGGCGTTAGGGTCACCGATGTGGGGTGTCCTTGTGAAATGTGAATGGTTCATCAATTATCAGTGTATTAGGATAACTCTGCCTGTCCTTTCAAGCCCACCAAAAGCAGGAAGATGATGGGGTATGGCTCCCACGGGTTGAGGGGGAGTGACTGCAAACTTTGGCGGACAGGGGGACCATTGGGAGGCAGAAGGACTGAAGTTATAGAGAGATGGAGGGGCTGAAATGGTTGGGAGTCAGAGAGAGGGGCTGAAATCATCAAGAGAGAGAGGGTGCTGAAATTGAGTGTCTGAGGGGCTAAGATCATGGCGAGAGAGAGAGAGGGACTGAAATCGTGAGACGGGCTAAAATAATGAGAAAGAGAGGGTGGCTGGAATCAATGGGAGTCAGAAGGGCCGAGATCATTGAGAGGTAGGGGCTGGAGTCATTGCGAGACAGAGGGGCTGAAATCTTACAATGTAATGTAATGTAATGAAATAAAAGAGGGGCTTAAATCTTTGAGAAAGATCATGGAGAATAAGAAGCTGAGAAGGAGGGCCGAGGTGCTGTGAATGAGGCCTGCGTTTGAGGATGGACGGGATGAAAGGGGTTTTGGATAAGGGAGCTTTGGGAGGAAGACATAAATTTCTAGGATGGAGGGAAAACCTTTACACTGACGCTGTGGGGGTGATTCTGGATGCTGGAGAAATGTGAGCGGGACAGAGAACATGCATAGACGAGTACAGGTGGTGAAGTAATATCATTAGGACTGTAGAAGTAGAGGGGTTTGTCATGCTGTGGTCTTGCCAAAGTGATTCCTTGTTCTCTGCTTGACCTGTAGGTGTGCTTGCGTCCAAGTCCTTTTTTTCCTCCCCTTCTTTGGTTTGACACTTCAATTAAAGTCAAAGAGCTGAAAGCCAAGTTGCCCCCTCCAAAATGGCGAGTCCGTTGACGTGGCTGTGGGCGTGTTGGTGCGGCGGCGTTGTCTCACTGTGGGAGTGTCGCTATCGCTGATACGTGCTGATTGAAGCCTAGTGTTGTTTACCGTATACGGCGCTAAAGTAGAATGGAAACGAATAAGTTTTAACGCCATTTGCGTGTTCCCTTTTCCTTTAAATTTTGAGTTGAGTTGAGTTGGAAATGCAGGAAACTGCAGGAATTACTGGAATGAGGACGCGAGCAAGCTCGGCGGAGCTTCGGTGTCACGCGCGCGGCTGAGCCATGATCGCCATGGCGATGGCCGCCACGTGCGCGGCCACGACGCGCTTGTGCTTTGTTTCCTTGTCTGTGTCACGTGAGTCATGTTAAATGTTCCCAGCTGTTCCTTGTTCGTCCTTTGATTTCTAAGTGTTTAAATACCCGCCTGTGTCCGTCCTGTATTGTCTCCTGTTGTTTGTGTGTTTGAACACGCCTGTCGCGGCGAGCTTAAGTTTCATTCTTTGACCTGTTTGTAATGAAGAAAATAAATATGTTTGATGCACCCAGCGGCTTTGTGCATGTGTCCGCGCACCCCTGGAAGCACTACGTGACATTCGGAGCTCAGTTACCTGGATGGGTGTGGTGCTAATGGGAGCGATAGCTGGCTAGGACGCAGTGCTGCGCAAGGGTATCGAGCAGGGAAAATCAGCGAGTGCCGACGGTAGGAAGCTCTTCGTCCGTTGCGTCGATATTGATTTCCTAGGTAAGCAAAGAAACGTTTAATACGAATGGAAGCATTTGCATTTCGTGCGGTCGAAGCGAGGCCACGTCATGCGGAAACTTAGTCATGAGCAGAGAGGGGGGAGAGATGTGAATTGATTATTCTTCCTCGCAGGAAGAAGCCACTGCAGCAAGATTCGTTACGCCGACCAGGCTTGGGGCCATTCTGTCCCAGGTAGTAAAGGGGAAGGACCGCCTAGTGCTGTACATCAGCCGGAAGCTCTCCGTGCGAGAGTCAAAGTATAGCACCATTGAAAAGGAACGTCTGGCAATCAAGTGGGCGGTCCTCACTCTCCGATACTACTTATTGGGACGCCCCTTTTCCCTTCTGTTTGGACCACACTCCTCTGCAGTCGCTCTACCACATAAAGGACGCCTATTCACCGATCACTGGTTGGTATCTGGCGTTACAGGGTTTTAAGCCCACAGTAGTCCACAGATGGTAGTGGCAGACTTTCTCTCCCGTCAGGGGATGTCTTCCCGGATTGCGCCGGTGGGTGGGGGTATGTAGCAGTTGGGGGTGTGGTTTGGCATTTGTCTGGATTGTGAGGGAGGGGTTTGGGGACGAGCCAGGTAGGTAATAGCTGATGTGGCACACCTGAACCTTACTTCCTGGCATGTATTTATGTGTTTTTCTCTCTCTGGCTGTATATGTGTGCGCGTGCGTGAGACTGCCGGGACAGCCGAGACAGAACGGAGCTGGAAAGTGCTGAAGCTGCTGAAGTGCAGAGCGAGCTGGAAAGCTGCTATTTTATTTTTCGTTGGTTTACGTTCATTCATGGCCTTGTCTGTGTTACGCGCCAAGGGGCGTGATAAAAATAAAGGGTTCAAGTTCAAAACTTATCCTGGGTCTGCTGTACCTGTTCGAAAGGAAAAGACAATAAGCATATTGATTAAAAAATAGGAAAGACTTCACAACATACACAGGTACCAAATGATAAAATGTGAGAGATGGAGATATACTGTACATATAGGTCTCTATATAGAGAGAGAAGCTCTCATCTACAGTATATTTATGAAATATTGCTGTCTCTGTCCTGTAATTTCTAACATGGGACACGAAAGACTCAAGCACAGATACAGACAATAAATTCTTGGTGGTTCCTCTATGCTTTTATTTACACCAAGGGCCAGGCAAGCAGAATATTCAGTTTGTCCCAGATCTTGCATCTAAGGTCAGTTTGGGGGAGAGAGAAAGAGAGAGAGAGAGAGAGAGAGAGAGAGAGAGAGAGAGAAAGAGAGAGAGAGAGAGCACCTACATCAGGCCTATACATAGCATCTCTTTTTTTTCTTTTTCAAAAATGAAATGTTCTTTTCTTTTTTGCTTCCTACCCAAACAGCCTACACAGAAGCTCACACTGAAAAGGCCAGCATGGACTAAAGTACTGCACTACTTTCACCATCACTGACATCCCTCAAACCTTACCTGCGTCAACTTCTCACCACTCTCTTATCAAACATGGCACAGTGATCCCAGTTTCCTCACCCTCTGCATATGTGTACAGGGAGGACCTGTCACTTAGGGCACTTCTTGCTCTCCCCAGAAATCCATTACGGCTTGGCAGGGGACCGCTGTGCAACATTTATAACCGGACAGACATGTCATCAGTCGTTTTATCTTCAGTTACACGTTCCAGTGGGTAGAATATTGTGTATTCAAGGCTTGCAAGAAACCACCCTCCAGCACAGCAGATTTAGTTTTTGCTCTGTGATTGTCTAAATAAAGTTGATTTACATTTTCTAATTCACAGTATTGTCGACTGCAAGGAGATGTAGATGTAGTTTAATAGGATCTTGATGATGATTAAAAATGTGCCTCAACTATATAAAAACGTAGAACTTTGTAAATATACTCATGTGGCTGCAGGAGGTATCCCTCGTGAGATAAAGCAACATATTAAACAAGTCAGAGGCAACATATCTATAGAAAAAGTTACATCTGACTCTTAGAGAACTTTTTTTCTCTCCACAGACACTGTTTATCTCTTTTCAATTCAGTTCAGTTCCGCATTTGTCAATCCATCTTATTGATTCTGCTTCTCAGCCCAGTCACTGCTTATTTAGAGTATGTCTAGCTTCTGTAATATCAGCTTGCTGCACTGACATTAAAAGGGTGTTGCTGTGTTGTCCTATGAGCTAATGAGATGACAGTGAATTTGAAGGCATTGATTTAAAATAACTGTCTTTTGTGTTCCTTTCCCACAGAGAATTGGTATTTGCATTGCTAAGCCTTGCCAAAAGGAAACAGTGGAGCTAGACATTACAGAGAAGTTTGAATGGGTAGAGAGGTGACGTTTGGCTCATCTATAAGAGAATGGGAGAGAAAATCTCTTTACCCTCTACCTTGCTTACTACCTGTGATGTAGAGACAGTTATGATAAACCTTACTTCTTCAGCAAATCCCACAATGGCTTCTTTGTTACAGAAAAACTAAATAGGATTCTTTCTTAAAAGCAAGCATTATTTACTGCAGTAGCCTGACTGCATACCGGATTTGACCACTCATGCTGATAAATGTTTCAGCCATCATCTGCTTAAGGATCAGGTTTAGAGATTCATCACCTGACACACAACTCTTTCACATGCATTCAGATCAACTATTTATTTCTATTGGTCCAACAAAAGAACATTAAGTAAGAGAACCTCTAGAAGATCTACTCAATCATTGAAATAGGACTGGAGATTAAGGGGCTCTCTTCCACCACTCTGTTTGTTGCCATGGAGATGTCTGAGGTGAATGCAAGGTTAGCCCTCTGCGGTTCTCTAACTTTGTGAACCTGGGTGAATCCATTGAATTGGCTGACATTTATATTTACATTTACTATGAGGTCTGTCCATCGGGCTCACTGAACCAATAACCAAGCTTGGGTCACCGACTGCTGAGGCATTGAGAACAGGAGGTGGGTGTCCTAGGGAACCCAAAATAATCTGCTGGAGCCCTCCCTCTTTCTTGCCCATTGTAGTTTTTGGATGTCATGATAGCTACTGGGGAGGAGTGGATTACATTCTCTCACAAAAGCACAAACAGTTCCCACACTTCATGTACATGTGAGATTGACATGCACGTACGTTCTGCGTCTGTGTGAAAGAAAACAATTCTCCATACCAGGAGGTGGCAGTAGTCTGTATACGTAATAAAATAGTTGTTTTTTTTTTAAATGGAAGTAAATGTCACAACCAAGTCTAATGCTGTGTCTGAAGCCTTGTTCCGTATTTTCCATGTAGTGCACTATTTGGGGTGCAGCCATTATGTTGTGTTCTCAGTGGACAAACTATATTCCCTGGATAGTGCACTATACTATTACCCATAGTGCACCATAAATCTAGTGTACAACCGATGTATGATACTTCTGCACTAAAGCACCACAATGCATAGCGATTTCTTGTAGTTCGAAATTTACTCGTCAGAATGGATACCGGAGCGGCTAAACCTTGTATATATATAAATAAATAAAATATTTTTTTTTGTATATATATATATATATATAATATATATAAATAAAAAATGTTGTTTAACAACCACTAAAGCCAACATGTACTTGTTAGTGGTGTATTTAATACAGAAAATCGCCTTTAATACTTCTGCATTTTTGGGGTCTCAGTTCACCAGGTAATGTTCGACTTGTTTATGTAACACATTGTTTATGTGACGATGTGTTTCCGGAGCACTCAAGTTTTGTGTAATTTAGTGGAGTAAACCCCTCTCCAAATGGTTCAGCCCCAATGTCTGACCCATGACCGTTACGTCATTTATGCCATTTTTGTTTGTTGTGTGGCTGATAACGCTGTCAACCTCCAACATCTGCTGGACTGCAACAATGAACATAAAACAGGCTTTCTTGCAGGCCACAGTGTCGCTTGTACACTATACAAAGCAGTCAAACATGAAATTATAATACCCAGCATCGCAATGGGTTCCGCCATCCTGGAATTGTGGCGATCACATGACAATCACACGTAAGCATTTTTGAAAGGTTACGTTTTCCCCTTTATCCACTACAACACCAAAACTGCCTTTTCACATTTATCACTTTTGCAGAGCGGATTCGAAATGATGCATTTTAGTGTGAATGGAAGGGCAAAACAGATTTCAAATTTACCTGTGTTGGTGTGGACTAGGCCTGAGTCCACTTGTGACTTATTTATTTCCTTTTTAGAAAGTTTTTCTACTTCATATTTTAACTGTGCCACAATGTTTTGTTGGTTTGGAGAAAGCCGTATCAAATATTAGATTTTATTGTTAAGTCACTTGTACTTACAGCACTTCTCACTTCCTCCCTCCTACTGCGGTAACTTCCGGGCTGAAATCGAGTCCCACTCCAGCCCTGCATGCACCCAAACAGTAGGCTAAGATCTCTTTTGATGTATTATTAATCATATTTCATGTCATCTGTTTATCCAAATAAAATGGATGAAAAAATGCAGACTCAAATATATTGGTAATTAAATAGTAGGTAAGCCTATCTTGTAGTAAGCCTATCTTGTAGCAAGCCTATCTTGTATTAAGCCTATCTTGTAGCAAGCCTATCTTGTATTAAGCTGATCTTGTATTAAGCCGATCTTGTCGGAAGCCTATCTTGTCGTAAGTCTATCTTGTAGCAAGCCTATATTGTAGCAAGCCTATCTTGTCGCAAGCCTATCTTGCATTAAGCCTATATAGTAGCAAGCCTATCTTGTAGCAAGCCTATCTTGTATTAAGCATATCTTGTATTAAGCCTATATTGTAGCAAGCCTATCTTGCATTAAGCCTATCTTGAAGCAAGCCTATCTTGCATTAAGCCTATCTTGTAGCAAGCCTATCTTGCATTAAGCCGATCTTGTATTAAGCCTATCTTGTAGAAAGCCTATCTTGTAGTAAGCCGATCTTGTATTAAGCTGAACTTGTAGCAAGCCTATCTTGTAGTAAGCCTATCTTGTATTAAGCCGATCTTGTATTAAACCTATCTTGTATTAAGTTTATCTTGTATTAAGCCGATCTTGTATTAAGCTGAACTTGTAGCAAGCCTATCTTGTAGTAAGCCTATCTTGTAGAAAGCCTATCTTGTATTAAGCCGATCTTGAATTAAGCCGATCTTGTATTAAGCCTATCTTGTAGCAAGCCTATCTTGTAGCAAGCCTATCTTGTATTAAGCCGATCTTGTATTAAGCCTATCTTGTAGCAAGCCTATCTTGTAGCAAGCCTATCTTGTATTAAGCCTATTTTGGACTCCCTTAATGCAGACACAGACATAAAAACAGCTCCTTGCCTTGCAGGTTTGTGGTTATTATTATTATACTTCTTCTTCTTCTTCGTATTATTATTATTATTATTATTATTATGTACCATATAGCCTATTATAGTTCGTATGGCCTCTTTCCTCTGCAAGTCTCTCTCTCTTCTGTTCATTATGTACGTAAATATACCCTTTTTCTGCTTAGATGAGTGCTTAGGGTCATGGCTGCACTTTCCGATTAGGATCACAAAATCAACATGCAACCCCCTGCCTTTGTTATTATTGTTGATTCATGCATTATTCCCTGCTAACCCTGACTGCCTGTGTGTTGACCCCTGCGTTACGCTTTGACAGGTGTATCGTCCTAGTCAAATTCCCCACCTGCCACTGTCCCCGGAGCAGGTCGCTACCCCGGGCTGGGGGCCTGGAGAGCTTGAAACCAGAAGCGAGAGCCCACTGGGGCTCGCCTCCCCGGGTTAGTGACCTGCTCCAGGCAGTCATGGTTAGCAGGACATAATCCATAATCAACAACAATAACACAGGCAGGGGTCAAAAACCGGAACACAAGAAAAACTAAGACAGTGGGAAAACAAGGCTCAGAAATGCATGAGACAATCGACGAGACAAAGAAACAGCAGGGTATAAATAGACAAACTAATCAGAGGGTAACAAGAAACAGGTGAACACTATCAGTGTCACGCGCGGTGAACTTGAACGCGGAAGCGTTTCGTTCGTGCCGCGCTTGACAATCAGTTTAATAAACCAATGACAGGACGAGGGTGGACACAAGACCAAAACAGAAACAAAACAAAAGGCACATGGCACTTGTCACCATGGAAACCACGGCAGATGGGGAAACCGTGACACCAAGGTCTAAGAAGGTAACAAAGCATGCTGGTCTGAACATGTGCTGTTCTGAAAATGGGCAGGTTTAGCAGGATTTACAAAGATGTAGAGAGCATGTAATAATATGATTTGTGTGTTAAGAGAATTTAGGCTGTGAACGTCTGTGTTTGAAGTGCAAACTGCAAAATATTGCTATTACTCTTTAGGGACTCATATTGAGCACAGCCTTCATAAGAGTGCCTATTAAATTATATACTGATTCACAATGCATCAATAGGATGTATCAAATGAATTGCAACCGTCTGCCCAGTTATTAAACAATACGTATACACAGTACCTATAGTGGCATACTCTTTCGACATAGTATGTGATTTGCAGGGTTCATACAGCTTTTCTAATGTGAAATTCAAACATTTTTCCAGGACTTTGAAGGTAGATAATCAGACTTTTTTCCAATGTAACACAGATCCACATTTAAGCTCCATATACCTCACATGGCTTTGCCGAAAATAATTTATCTGATGTACATTTTTAATTGGAAGGAATTGTGCACCCTAGCTCACCAACACTTTGCACCTCACTGAGTACATTACTGACATGACATTGTATGTACAAAACATGTACACATCAAGCCACATTGAAAAATACTGAAGAAGGAACTGACGAGTAGATAATTAGATGATTTACTGACGTATGACACTAGATGGCATACTGAAGGTATATAATCTGACAGTGCCAGCAGCATGATGACAATGATTTCTGCACACTTTTTGTATCAAGCAATAACTAATCATGAATAACCATGTAGTTACAAAACAGTAAAACCAAGAACATCCCGCAAATAAACCTCGTTCTGGCTGCGCGGCCCTAAGCAGCCGCCGTTAATTCTATGGTTTTCTACTGCATATTATTGAATCCACATAATGGAAAAGCATTCTCCAGCAGTCTATTTTAAATGAAGGACATTTCAAACCTTGAAAACATCAAAGCCAACATCACAGAACTGACGCCAACCAAGGCTGACCGCCTGTTATCTTCTGTGAAAAGCTACACTCAAGAAGCTACACCCTGAAGACTACATTGATAGCCGGCATGAACGTATAATCTGTGCCTGCGTGAAAGGAAATGATTCTCCATACCAGGAGGTTTGGAGGTAGCTTGTGGTTTGGGAAGTAGCAACTAGCAACTAGCAAACAAACTAGCCTAGCTACGATTTTCATGCCATGTGAATCATGTGAACTTAATCCAATCTTGTGTCATCTGTTTACCAAATAAAATGGATGAAAGAACACAGACTCAAATTTATTGGGAATTAAACAAGCATTTAACAACGAACAGTCTGCTCAGAATTTAAACCGTCTGCTCAGCCATTTTGTAGCTACAGCAGATGAGCAGAAGTTGAAAAATAAGATTCTTGATAACGTTCAAGACTGCATGAGAATCTGATGCACACTACAAGTTCTGCAGGCTGTGAAGGTTAAAATTACAGGGTTTTACATAGAAACACAAACAAAACTCTTAGGCCCTGATGTATTAAAGGTTTGTGTGTGTAAAAATGCGTGCAAACTTGATAACACCTGCAAAAAACGTGCAAGCTGATTTACTAACAGGCTCTACAGAGGATTGTGTCTTTCACATGAGCAAAATAACACGTGTTGTCCGTTTTGTGCATTTGCCTTAATGAATATGCAATTTGCTGCGTTTCTACCTAAAGGTGTAAAATTCAGAGCGGCGTCAATGCAAATCGATTCATTTATCACCCGCAGTGAGATTTACTGCAGCCTGAAAGTCACTTCAGGAACAGAGATTGTGTGTAAATTAATACGACTGAAAGGCAGGTATTAAA
>JAOUQW010062708.1:0-14276 GCA_028565825.1 Olivaichthys viedmensis
CGACATTTCATTTCAATGTATACGAGGTATATGGAGGAATGACAATAAAAACCTACTTGAACTTGAACTTGAACTTTCACCTGTTGTGAATGTGACGCGCCGAAGCTGCCAGTGAGGTTAAGCTGCAGGGCGAGTCCAGGTTGCCTGGCCCCGGTGAAACCCTGATTGGCCCCTGAGGCCCCTCTCCTGCATGACCGCCTCAAAGCGCCTCGTTTGGTTGGTTTACGCCAGGGCTATTCAACAGACCCTCTCAAACGGCTCGGGCAGACTGCTGCCAATTCATATAATAATAAAAAAAAGTAAGACAAATAAAAATGAAAAATAATATCAAACTCTGAGCATTCAACATGTGAAATGTGTGGCGTATTTTGTGGTCGAGGCTGCCCGACGTGCTGCGCGCGAGCGAAAGGGTTTCGGACGAAACAAACGGCGCTCAAATTGGGCGAGACAGTGCAGCGCTGTTTCAGTCCTGCGCGAGGAGCCGAGCTTCATGCACGCGCGAGGAGCCGAGCTTCACTCCTGCGCGAGGAGCCGAGCTTCACTCCTGCGCGAGGAGCCGAGCTTCAGTCCTGCGCGAGGAGCCGAGCTTCATGCACGCGCGAGGAGCCGAGCTTCAGTCCTGCGCGAGGAGCCGAGCTTCATGCACGCGCGAGGAGCCGAGCTTCATGCACGCGCGTCATGCACGCGCTCCAGCTGCCATTTAACCCTTTGCCGTCGAGCTCCCTCAGAAAGTAAGCAGCTAAGTTGAGCTTGATGTTGTATTGCTGCGCGGTTGTGTGAACGGCTGCTTGGTGTATTTAGTAAAGGTTCTGGTGTGAAATGTTATAATGCCCATTTAACCTGATAGGTTGATTTAATGACCGCTCTGCTGTTTGGTAAGCTTTATATATTTATTTCCGTTACATATTTATATATTTCCGTTAGCCGGTAAATACCGGTATTTGATCGGTAAAAACTCTGCAAGACCGGCAAATTAAAATTAAAATAAAAATTCATCACTTAAAGTACATTACAAAATTTAAAGTAAGTAAAGTTCATTTCTCCGACTCCTTCTATGCAATAATGCAAGTCTCTTAGATGAATATAGATGATATTCTTTAATAAAGAAAATGTCGGAAGGGGGCGCAGACCAGGCATTGCCCGATCTGTACCGCGCATGCGTGAAGGGCTTTCACGGTCCTATTCGATACGTCGCGCACTTTCGTATTTATAATGGTTCAAATAAAAAAAGAATATATTATGGGAATGTCATACAAACGCGACACAAACCTTGCAAAATTAAACGTATATTTTATTACATCTTGCACAGTCGTAACCACAGCATCAGATATGAAATGCACAGCTTTCCAACAATATCTTGGACAAAAGGTTTTCTGGGACTGAGGTGTGTGTTACTGAGGATTTTCATTTCTGTTAAGAGCAAAGAGAGTACTGTTATGATCAAGCAGAAGTAAAACAGCATTAAAAGTCCTGCGTGTCCATATCGGCACGCTGTGTTGTCATGTTTAATTGTGTTTCACCCACTGACATAGATAGATCAGCACTCAAACGTACCGGTGCCTCACACTTATATCAATACAAACCGATACTATTGTACATGAAGTTGACAAGAATTCTACAGCAGAAAAAAGACTAGACGTTTTTAAAGGCACTAAAATTCAATTTATTTCATGTGCATGTGAACTGGTTGAACTTTCTCTGTTTAGTTTTAGTTTTTTTCAAAGCATGATAGATCTAAAAAATAAAAAAATACTAATCTTTCCACATCTACATAAGTTATCTTGATGAATCATAAAATGCGGTGTAATGTCATACGATGACACATGCGGTGCAGATTGGGCAGAGTCGTAAGGGGGGAGCGGATCGGATAGCGACAATAGAATATGACCGGAATTTTGTCTGGAAAACTGAATCATTCCCAGGACACCGTGACCGGCACCAAAAATTCCTAGCGGAAACTGTGTGTGTGGTCTGTGTGTCTGTGTCTGTGCGTGTCTGTGTGTGCGTCTCAGGCAAGTCATGGCTTTGTCACTGAGCACGAGTGGGTGAAGCAGGTCAGAGCGTTTGTGAATCTGGAGGCTGCTGGAGTCGGGGGAAAGGAGCTGGTGTTCCAGACAGGTACACACACACACACACACACACACACACACACACACACACCCACACCTGACCTAGTGACCAATCAAATAAAACCCTCTTAAAGCTAACAGCTTGTGTGGTCAGTTCAGTTGATGCCTATTATTTAAGAATGCATTATTAAAACTGAGGCAAATCCATTTTAACCCTTGTGTTGTCTTAAGAGTGAAAAATGACCCGCCACTATGGAAAAAAACCCCCACCATAATGATATTTTTTTCAACTTGAAATTTGGTGACTCTTCCTAGAGTGACCCTAACATTAGAAAAAGTGAAACATTGCCTTATTGTTTATATTTCCATAAAAGCTGTACACCACCAGGGTATAAAGATTGTCTTCAGGTCATTTTTGACCCTCAGGACAAGGGGAGTATACAGAATGTTAAGACTACACAAGGGTTAGGGTATAAATATTGTCTTCAGGTCATTTTTGACCCTCAGGACAAGGGGAGTATACAGAATGTTAAGACTACACAAGGGTTAAGCTGTTTGAGAAATTTTCATTGGAAATCGGCATATTCTGTTCACACACTTTACCTCATATATTTAAATTGTTGACACCATATATTTTATTCACATGGCAACACATGTTCGCTCCTAACACAACCGTGTTCATTATGGTTCTTCATGACTAACACCTGATATTGACTCAGTTTGCACTCTCCTCTGCCTTCAGTCAATAAGAACATGGTAAGAATGATGGAATCTTGTTTGAGAAATAATATTTGACAAAAATGTATTTTTTTTGGGTGAAATATAAACAACTGTTTGTGGTAGTAGGCTCTGACTTTATGGACCCACCTGTATGTTATAGCGTGTGTGTGTATGTATATGTGTGTGTGTGTGTGTGTGTGTGTGTGTGTGTGTGTGTGTGTTCAGGTCCAGAAAATCCGTGGCTGGTTAAAGCGTACGTTCACGCTGTTAAACACCCTTTTGCCTCTGTTGTGGGTCAGGAAGTTTTCCAGAGTGGCATTATTCCCTCAGACACCGACTTCCGCATCTTCAGAGACTTCGGCAACATTCCTGGTACACACACACACACACACACACATACACACACACACACACACACAAAAAAAAAACATTTCAATTTAAAGTGACCATGTCACATGACCATACAAAGATCATTTTTTTCCCAAAACATTTGCATAATTTTATGTTAAAATAGACAGACTGACAGATAAATAGATAAGAAAGAAGATGAAGGACAACCTTTATTGTCACATATACACGTGTGTCTTTGCATATCCCAGCTTTTTAGGAAGGGCCTTGCTCCAGGGCCCAACAGTGGAAGCTTGGCAGTGCTGGGATTTGAACTCACAACCTTCTGATCAGTAGCCCAGAACCTTAACCACTGAACTTTAATCATTGAGCCACCACTGCCTCTGCACAAGTAGCTACACAGACAGATAGATAGGCAGCTAGATAGAGATATAGGTAGGTAGACAGATAGGTAAATAGTTATCCATCTAGATAGAGAGCCATATAGATAGACAAGAAGATAGATACATTTAAGTGGATGGACAGCTGGATGTATAGACAGGTGTATAGACGGGTGTATAGACGGGTGTATAGACGGGTGTATGGACGGGTGTATGGACAGGTGTATATACACCACCTGTTCATACACCTGTCTATACACCTGTTTATACACCACCTGTCTATACACCTGTCCAGACAGGTGTATAGACAGGTGTATGAACAGGTGTATGGACAGGTGTATGGACGGACAGGTGTATGGACAGGTGTATGGACAGGTGTATGGACAGGTGGTGGACGGACAGGTGTACGGACGGACAGGTAGGCAGATAATTTATTGATCCTGTAAAGCAAATAGCATCATTCCAGGGGCCCAACAGCACACAGCAAGAATGAATGTCTCTTTTTTTGTCTCTCTCTCCTTCTCTGTTCTATCAAAAAATAAAGGTGTTGTCAGACGTTTCTCCTCATTTTCTCTCATTGCGTTTATCACAGGTATCGATCTGGCCTTTATTGAGAACGGTTTTCTCTACCACACTAAGTACGACACTCCAGATCGCATCCTTACAGACTCCATTCAGAGAGCAGGTACGAACACTGACTGGCACGTTTGATGCAGCGGTGGAGGATTACACACACACGACTGTATGCATTCATGTATAAGATTTTATTAGTTTCTTTAAATCACGTTAATCGTGTTTCTCGCTAGTTACTCCTCATGTATTCGGGGCCTGTGTGGAATAGTTTTTAATTCATGTCCATGTTTATTGTTTTTTAAATGAATGGCCCTGTGTGTTTGTGTGTGTGTGTGTGTGTCCAGGTGACAACATCCTGGCCCTGCTGAAGCACCTGGTCACCACGGAAACGCTGGCTGACCCGTCAGCATATCGCCATGGCAACATGGTGTTTTTCGACGTCCTGGGTGTGGTGATGGTGGCGTATCCGGCGCGAGTCGGTGACATCATCAACTACATCGTCGCCATAGCAACACTCATCTACCTTGCCAAAAAATGTCTACGGCCTAGCAATGTGGGTAAGGGCACATACACGCACACGCACACGCGCACACACACACACACACACACACACACACACACACACAGAGCCAGCCGCCATTTAAACAAAGTGTCTTTCGCTGTGTTTGTTAGATGTCGCACCCTGACGTTCTGGAATTTTCTTGTCATGTATGAACACGAGTGAATATTTTACGAATTGGCTGCAGAAGGGGGGAACCACACACACACACTCTCTCTCTCACACACACACACAAAGGTTTATTCAAGCGCACAATGTGGATGCATGCTCTTCTAAACAGGCACACACAAATGTACACTAAAGAACACACACTGTCAGAAACCATTTGATCGGTTTACTTTTTGTAAACTATTTATAAGTTTCAATATTTATTCATGAAAATATTTGAGGGAATGTAGTTTTTATGAAGGACATCTCTGTGTGTATTTCTTAAAAATTTAGTTTGAAGAAGTTGTTTTCGGCATTGGTACTATAAATACATTTTAGTAATGTACGTGTGTGTGTGTGTGTGTGTGTGTGTGTGTGTGTGTGTGTGCGCGCAGGGGGCCGGTACGTGTGGCAGCTGGTGTACGGGTTGTGTGTGTTTGTGCTCAGCTGGTTCGTGGCTCTGCTCACGGTTCTGATTGTGGCGCTGATGGTCACACTGCTGGGTCGCTCCATGTTCTGGTTCACTCACTTTCACACCTCCATCTGCCTGTACGGATCTGTCGCAGCCGGAAAGATACTTCTGATCCACACACTCGCCAAAAACCTCTACTACAGGGTGAGGAACACACTCCCAACACATCCTAACACATGATTATTCCTTTTTACTTTATTCCCTCCCTCCCTTCCTTCCTTACTTTATTCCCGATGTTATTCCCTCCCTCCCTTCCTTACTTTATTCCCTCTCTCCCTTCCTTTATTACCTCCCTCCATTCCTTACTTTATTCCCTCCCTTCCTTACTTTATTTCCTCCCTCTCTTCCTTACTTTATTCCCTTCCTCCCTTCTTTACTTTATTCCCTCTCTTATTCCCTCTCTCATTCACTCCCTTCTTTACTTTATTCCCTCTCTCCCTCTCTTTACTTTATTCCCTCTCATTCCCTCCCTTCCTTAATTCCTTCCCATCCTTGCTTTATTCCCTTTCTCTCTCCCTTCCTCCCTTCCTCTCCCTCCCTTCCTTCTTTACTTTATTCCCTTCCTCTCCCTCTCCCTGCCTCTATCCCCCCCTCACTTCTAGGGCTGTAACGATACACAAATTTCACGATACGATACGTATAGTCATTTCTGCACCACGATACGATACATTTTCGATACAGAAGTAAAAAAGAAATGTCGGCATTCATTTTGCATTTTTTTTTTTGTCACATTGCCAAAACAAGAACACAGTACCTGATGAAAAGCTCATTAACGCAAGAAATGAAAGGGTGCTAGTGGGGACCTGACGCGCGTCACGCACGATAATGTAGGCAGAGCACGGAGCATTTATTTCTGTGCTTTCTTTCTCTGGGTTAGTAAATATAACACGCAAACGGCCGTAATGGATTATCATTAACATGTGTTACCACTGTATATGATCAAATCAAGTTTGTTAATCAAGTGAGATGTTCAGTGGCAGTTCAAGGTTTGAAATTGACCCGACGCGAGGGCGCGCACTGCTGCAGTAGGACGACAGAAACATAGTTCATGTAGCTAGGATTTACTCGTGTGACGCACGCGGCAGAACTCAAGCGAAAAATACGCTTTGTACGCTTCAACATATCGGAAGCGGGCTCGCTTACCACGTCTGGTGTAAAATGGGCTTTATTCAGTACGTCTGATTACAAATATTTTGATAGCATAAACTCTGAACTGTATTCACAGCGCATATTTATTACCTCTCTGAACTGAAATATTTCTCTCTCTCTCTCTCTCAGAATATGCGGAGGTTGGATTTGGGCGAGTTGTACTTCGACGTCAGTCTGCTGTTGTGGTGTTGTGCTCTTGTTTTTCTCACTCAGCGTGGTCTCTGCTCGGCGTACGTTCCCATGCTCATGGTGTTTTTCCCTCTCGTCACTAAACTGCTGCTCTCCAGGCACTTTGCACACAGAGGTGAGAGCCAGAGCACCTACACCTACACATACACACGCACACAACAACAACTTTAATGACAATTAAAAATAAGCCACAATCCTGGTACGCACTCATACAAAGGGAACACTATAAAAGACTGCTACACACTTACACGACTGCTTTACAGCTAATTAAACCCTAACAAAGTCCACAACACTCTTACACACTTACACTACGTCCTTGACAAGAAGTAAAGCCTCCAGACTCACACAACTGCTGCACTACACACACACACACACATACTTATTACACAACTTTCTATTGTACGTTGGTTCTTTAATGTGCTTGATCATAAATACTTTTTGACTTTCTGATCTTTTATATGCAAAGCACGTTGAGATTTTGAACTGAAAATGAAAAGTGCTATTTCAATAAATATTATTATTATTATTATTAAAATATGTGCAAGTTTCTCCCTTCTGATTTCTTGGCTCAGGCCCCACATAATTAAACACACACACACACACACACACACAGAGACAGTCATTTTGACTTCCTACCACTAGACGATTCAATAACTTTAATGACTGTCGTAGGCGCACACACATTGCCGCCATTGATTTTTCAGAATGTAAAAAAATTGGGTCGCAAAGCATATAATGTCATGGATGTCGTGTGTTAAGTTTGCTGTTTTGCGCAGCCGTGTTATTGTTTTTGTTCGCGTGATATTGTCATCATTTGCTGTGATACTGCATATACGTGCATTTCAGTTTTCAGTTCAAAGAATTTAATATTCCTTTTGCTTGCAAATAAAGTAGAGCAATGTTAAAGCCTCTCGTCGCAGTAATAGTCCAAGGTGTCTATAATTTAGTGCACGGTTAGGGCGCCTGTTTTCCCTGAACTCAGCAACACCGTTTCATCGTGATGCGAGCGATGATGCACATCATCATCTCTGCACCATCACGTCTCTATTAATAGCAAAATGTCACTTCAAGAAAATTTGGGTCTCCGTGCTCCAAAGGCGGTTGAATGCCGACCCTGAATCTCCTGGTGATGTTCCAGGAACATATTCTAAACGAATGCATAACTACATACAAAAAACATGTGCACATGTGTGTATATGTCATTTGTAAATATTATGTATTACTGATGTGTGCTTTGTGAGCGTGTATGTTATGTCTGATATGTGTATCCAGCTGCGTGGCCCTGTACCTGTGCTGTTTGGTGTTCCCCATATATCATTTATATCATTTGTAGATATTTCGTGTCACTGATATATGTGTGTGTGTGTGTGTGTGTGTGTGCGCGTGTGTGTGTGTGCGCGTGTGTGTGTGTGCGCGTGTGCGTGTGTGCGCGTGTGCGTGTGCGCGCGCGCAGGTGTGTCAAAGTCCTATGTGCTCTTCTACCTGTTGGGTCTGTCTTTCCCCTACATTCACTTGCTGTTCCTCATCTGGATCGTGTTTGAGATTTTCACGCCCATCCTGGGACGCAGCGGCACCGAAATCCCCCCCGACGTGGTGCTCGCATCCCTCATCGCCGTGGCAACCGCTTTACTCTCCTCCTTTTTGGTGAGTGACCTCGTCAAATTTCCTTTCAGTTACATAACAGTGCTGTGTATATATATTTGCATAATATTGCTGAAGGTGTTTTACCTTCTGTCTTTCTGTCTCTTCACAAACGCACGCAGATTCACTTCCTGTACCTGGCGCGCAGCACCAAGCGTGCATTGGCTGCTCTATGGGCGATTTTTGCTGTGATGTTTGTCCTGGTTTCCTGCGGTCTTTTCTTTCCGTATTCAGGTGATTCGGCCAGTCCGCGACCCAAACGAGTCATTGTACAGGTAATTCATTTTAAAGTATTAAACAAGGTAATAACTTTAAATCACCAGTCGTATTTTTATTTATTTATTTACTATATGAGGTTAACATGCTGTTACCAGGGTAGAAACATGGGTATAGAAATCTGTTACCAAGAATGTTTTTTTACATTTTTTATTTCATCAGATATCGAACGCAACGTGTAAAAAGACGAATCCTTGTATGAAGCTGAAATCTATCTGAATATTATGTTCACACAATGAGCTTGCATTAAAGAAACACAAGGGAGATGCGTTGATTTTCTATTCTCACATGGCATAAAACTAAAACGCACTCATGCCGTCTAGTTTTTCCTGATGCTGCTTCTGTTCTGCACATTTAGTGGCTACGGTGTATTTATTTATTTTGCCGTGTGTTGTGATCATTCTATTGTGCTGCACTGTTACACTATTAGCACTATGCGCGGTTGCGTACTGTCCCAACTGTTGCATCGGGATGCTGGAGACTTGACAGTAAGATAGTAAGTGTTGGGATAATTTCATGTTTATTTGCAAGTGACCTTCTTTCTCGTTTTTTCAGCACATCACACGCACTTTTCATGCTTTGGACGGCTCATTGGAGAGAACAGATTCAGGTTTTTGGATCAACAGCTTTGATTACACAGGAATGAGCCACATTACCCCTCACATTCCTGAGATTAACGACACCATTCGCATGCGCTGCAGCGACGAATTGCCTTACTGCGGCTTCCCCTGGCTCCTTCCAGTCAAATTCCTCATTAAGTGAGTCATTTTTTGTTTCATCGTGAGATCTCAACCGAGAGCGAGCGCTCGTTCATAAGTTACTGAAAATAGAAAGACAGAAATTGAAATATAAGAGGCACAAACGAGACATTATAAAATAAAACTCGCATTATGTCAAGTTTTTACAGTCACTGAAAGGAAAACTATTTGATATTTTTCCATAGAAAAGAGCGCAGATACACTCTCGGTTTTGATTTTCAATTTCGGGTGCTTTATTAGCATTACAAACAAAGGTACATCTGTTGCCGGGGTCCCAAAGTATGTGAATATTAATAAATAATAAGAAATCGCTCTTTGTCTTGTGTCTCCGTGTTTCCCCTCTCAACCAATAACTATAGAGAAGTATATAGAGTCTATAGTACTATAGAGTCTTACTGCAACATAAGTAAAAAAGAAAGGACCAGAGGGAATCTGGTCTGTTAGAAATAAACTGATACCGGTTAGATATTCCATTGTATGAAAACCAGGATTTGAAGATTGCTGCGGACTCTCGATTAGTGTCTACAGCGAAATGTTTCCAGACTTTAAAACCGTTACTAAAGTGGCACTTGTCAGACCTATTTTCAGGCTGGCGGCTGAGCGTAGTTGCAGCCTAGAAAATAACATAAAAACACAGTTACTGAGTCGTCTGAGTGAAGCACAACTTAAAACCTAATGGCCATCGCCTGAGCAGGACTGGATGATTTTAATTATAGACTAGTGAGCGAGCACTTCAAAGTTTTATCCCCATTTTACACCCGAAAGGACGCGGCACGCCGCAACCGCTCTGCGACGCTTTTTGTTGCGCCTTGCTCGACTCGCTGATTATTATAAACATGCGTTATCTGTATACGATCAAAGAAGGTTCGTTAATCCAGTGATATATTCACTTAGTGGCACTAAGAACTTTGTGCTGCTGCAGAGGCTCGTGCATATAGCTCGTGTACTGTTTATATTATGGGTCTAGACTGCATAATATAGTACGAATATTGTATTTGGTAGAGTTTCCAGCCAGAGACATCGCGCGTGGCAACCGGTAAAGAACTTGAGTGAGAAAATGTGCTTCGTGTGCGCGTACCGGTGTAGGTCACATCGAATGAAAACTTTTGCTTATTTAGGAAAGAATTAACACCAGCTCCAGCCAAATAATGGAGCGAAAAATAAATAAAACAAGAATAAAAAAAGAAAGGGAACATCTGTAGCATTGGATGAGGAACTATAAACTCTACAATTGCAATGGTGGATCAGCTCACACACATTTTGAGGTCTCATATAGGGTCAAAGGTCAGGTAAAGCATCGGTGATATCTCGAAAGTCAGCGTTTTTCACAAATATCCTTAAATAAACATAAACCTACGTGAATATTTATTTAAAATGGCAGAGTGTAAGAAGGATTTTGGGGTATTATAGAAATTTGAAGTATGAAGATCCTGATCCTTAATTTGGGACCATTTTTTATTTTTTTGGTCCTAAATAGGATCTGAAATCCAGTGACATATGGTCTGATATAGAGGAAAGGAACCAAAAAAGAGAAACACGTGTTTGGAGAATATGCTTACTTTCCTGTGGCAGTAGTTTTTGGAAGTAAATAATTACCCAATGCTATGTAAAGGTCTCTCAGATTGTTGGTCATGTTTTGTTTTAGGAAGAACTGGTATCTCCCAGCTCCTGCAGTGTCTCCTAAATCTCCACTGGAATTCCAACTGGTGTCCAAACAGATAACAGAATGGGGGACGGTAAAGATGAGCTTCGAAGTTAAAGGTAAGCTATATGAGGCTGTAAAGTGTACGTGTAGTAATTAGTTGTACCTGTTGTTCTTTTAACATGATAAAATAATCATATAAAAAAAAAAAAAAGAAACAGTTAAAATGGTGCCAACCTAAAAGTAGCCAAGTAGTCATTATTTTCAAGAGTTCGTATGGTACAGTGTCGGGGGGCCGCCGGACCGTGTATTATTACCTATAATACACTGCAAGCATGTGCTAGTTTTAATAAAAGGCTGGGAGCAGTGAGTTGGCTTACAAATGTGACATTCAAGTGTAGATTTAATGAACAGTCATTATTCTATTCACTAAACTCTTCTACAGTGTAGTAGATGTAATATATCTAATATAAAGGTCTTTTTTTTTAAAGGTTTTGTTTGGTATTTAAAGTACTTTGGTTGGGAAAAGATATTTAAAAGTCATTTAAAACGTGAAATGATAAAGGAGAAATGACTACACATTAAATAATATAATTCCAGTATATTATTTAAGTATCCACTTCAAGATTTGATCACCGCTTTCCAAAGAAAGAGGCATTCTGGATATTAATGTTTATATTAACATCACTCTTGATGCTATAAAACTTTCAGTCATTTTAGAGTCATCATTCTGGACACATGTTGTTTTACAGCTTTCTACAAATGACTTGAAACCTGACGTGCATAAACACTAGAATCATATTACAATCATTTTATAGATGGAGCTGATATTAATGAAAACATTGCTTCCATATTTGTGGTGCGTGTTGATTTTACACAGCGTGCTACCTTCTAACCTCTAATCAGCTGGTTAGACAGCTGCTGAATAGGCTACAATAGTACATAGTTATGACGTTCTTTTTTTCGAGCGACGTTCATGGTTTTCTTCTTTGTGACGTGGTATCCATGTACGCCTGAAACGTGAAACGTTGTGGCATGTGTAAAATCAGTTCAGTGTTGAGGCAAAGGAAATGTCAGTTCATGAATGTTGCATATTAATCTAAAGTAATGCTACAATTATTTAACAATGATAAAATCATGAATCAGTGTTTGAGCTTAACTGAAATAAACAAACATGTGCTGCTTGCTTTATTACATGCAGATGGTTTTATTATTTCGCAGGGCCGAGCCACATGTCCCTGTACATCCTCCCCCACACTGGGTCTTCCCTTACAGGCTGGTCCTTCGCAGACGGGACGCCTCAGTTTGATCTGAACGGAGAATATTTTATATATTACTCTCACGGTGTGGATGCAGGACCGTGGACGTTCTGGATTGAGGTTCAGGTAAGTGTGAACAATAGGAATAATAAGCACCACTGCCATTGAACACGTTTTTCCCTTCTTCGTGCGGACGTAGCTGCAAAGGCATGAAGCGCAACTGTCTTCTTTAATTAATTTAATTATGCATTATACTTTATTTTAGCAGGTAGGTGTGAATTGAGAGAGGGATTGAGGTACAGTAGGTAAAGGAATGAATATAGAATGTGCAATAACAAGGATATCGGTTTACTTTTTATTTACATACAATTCTAAGTTTAGTAATCCAGCGTAAGAAATATTAACAACGTGTTTACATATTTAATGTGAGCACACATCTGGGAACTTGCATTCGAAATTGACACTCAAACCAGAAAGTTACGTTTACATGGACACAATATAGCGTATTTTCTAGTCAATAAGTCACTCTGGAAGAATAAAACGCACCCCCTACATTCTGTCTTCTTTAAAGTAGCCGTAATTGAAACCAATAATGTTACATAATGAATAGTTTTTTCTATTTTTAAACCCAAGAAACTACTAAAAATGGCATAGGAACATCTCTAAAATGTTACACTCATTAAGAACGCGAGGATATATGAATATGCACGATTATGCCCCTGTGCCATCGCCCCATAAAAACCCTGCCTCCTCCCCCACTGCGATATTGGACCGTGATAGGTTCAAGCTATTTCGTGACGTACAAAACTAAGCTGAACCGTTTTTTTTAATGAACGTGCTGTGACAGTCTGTCTTCAATGGCGAAATGTAAAACTAACAAATTGAACCCAAACACCAATCTATACAATAAGCCAGGGGTATTCAACTAAAATTTGTGAAGGTCCAATCACATAAAATTCCTTGCTTACAAAGGCCACAGCAGTTACGTTTTAATGCCTAACAATTAATGATTAATTCGTGGCCACGAATGAAATAAAATTAGATATTTTAAAATCTGTTGTATTTTTTAACGCCTTTATAAACATTCATTTGCACGTTCTTGGGCTGTAAGGGAATGGACAAGTACTCTGGAGGGCCTTTCATATCGAGCGTTGAGCTGGTTTATTTTATTTCTCCTCAGAACTTAACAAATTAAACTCCCCACAAAATTCGGTTAAGTTTTGTTTCGTGGCGCTGGTCAAAAGTGGTAACGTGAAGAGCCGCCACGAAACAAAACACATCGGTTTTAAACTTGAAGTGGGAAGAATAAACACATACTACTTTTCTCTTTACAAGCCATGTCGTCACTTCACTAATCAGCCCAGAGAGGGTAAATGAAATTCTGACCTAATGTCTCCAGCCCTGCAGTTCAATCATTTACATAAACGCACATGACTGGATGAGCCTCAACAGTGGATCTGCTACATCTGCTGGTTTATGTTTAGAAAACGAGTCGCTGAGCTACGGTATCTTTTCAAGTGCTCGGTTCGGGCCGCTAGTTGACGACCCCTGTTATAAGCCATCCAGGAGTTAACCGTTTATAAAAGGCACGTTTTTGAGTGCAAGGGGTTTTTATGGAAGAATGTTTTTCTCTAAGCAGTCATTATACAGCAGGTTAAAAGCTGAAACCTTGTAATTGCTTTTGTATGTCCCATCAGTGCCGCTGTGGCAGTGAAAACTCCATAGCCACACTAATGTTAGTGCCAAGCTAACTGTTTCTACCCATAACCTACATGGAACTGCTGGAGTAGCCATAAAAGCGCTGAGAAATGGGCATTTAGGCTAATGGGAGAGAAAGAAAAAGAAAAACACTATGAATGGGCTTTGTTTTAGTAGTAACTAGGGGTAACGATACACCTTTTTCACGATTCGATTCACGATACTGGGTTTATGATTCAATATTTTTGAAAATAATAAAGAAAAAGTACCTTTTTTTATTTCTGAAGCATAAACATTGTGCATTTTTGCCTGTATATATTTGTAAACAAAAAATTTAGTGATCCAAGAAAATACCAGGAACAGATGCTTAAAATTCCTAGTAAAAAAAAAAAAAAA